>CAUYPK010162669.1:0-38684 GCA_963574355.1 Loris lydekkerianus | reverse complement strand
CCAGAAGTCCCTTGCTGGCACTCTGTATCCTCAAAGGGATGATCGTAGGCAGATCCCACCGGCCAGAGATGTCTGGAGTCTTGTCTCCCCAGATTCGCCAAGCCCAGTTACAGGGAAGCTGTTACTCAGCCGCCATCTTTAATGTGTCGAAAAAATTATTTCTCTTTATTTTTTTTTTTGAGACAGAGTCTCACTGTGGCACCCTGGGTAGAGTGCCATGGTGTTCTGTCACAGCTCACAGCAACCTCAAATTCTTGGGCTTAAGCAATTCTTTTGCCTCAGCCTCCCAAGTAGCTGGGACTACAGGTGCCCACTACAATGCCCAGCCATTTTTTGGTTGTAGTTGTCATTATTGTTTGGCAGGCCTGGGCTGGATTTGAACCCGCCAGCTCCCATGTATGTGGCTGGTGCCCTAGCCGCTGAGCTACAGGCGCTGAGCCTGTCTCTTTTGCCTTCAAATCATAGTTTATAATTAAACTTTTAGTCTATTTAAAATACACTTAATAGTTTATACATTTATCACATTTTCCAATAAGAAAAATGGAATCATTGGGCATCTGAAAACTTGAGAATTTGAAATACAGTTGCTTAGGAGGAAGTGGATTGGTGGGATGTCCATTTAGTTTTTCTGTAAGGGAAACATTAGGAATATAATTTTATTTCCTTTTACTATACAGTTAATTCTTCAGGTACTCCCAAGGGGGTATCATATATATACTGGAAATAATTTGTATTTTAGAGTCAGGCAGACCTAAGTTTGAATCTTGACTGATGTTATCTCTATGCTTTTTTTTTTTTTTTTGTAGAGACAGAGTCTCACTTTATCGCCCTCGGTAGAGTACTGTCGTTCTCAACTCACAGCACCTCCAACTCCAGGGTTTAGGCGATCCTCTTGCCTCAGCCTCCCAAGTAGCTGGGACTACAGGCACCTGCCACAATGCCCGGCTATTTTTTTTGTTGCAGTTTGGCCAGGGCCAGGTCTGAACCCGCCACCCTTGGTACATGGGGCCAGCACCCTACCCACTGAGCCACAGGCATCACCCTCTCCATGTTTTTTTACCATCCTATTTAACTTCTTTTTTTTATTGTTGGAGACAGAGTCTTACTCTCTTGTCTAGAGTGTCATGCATCATAGCTCACAGCAAACTTAAACTCCTGGGCTTAAGTGACTGCCTCAGCCTCCCAAGTAGCTGGGATTATAGGCTGAGACTATAGGCATGTGCCGGTATGCCTGGCTGGTTTTTCTTTTTCTTTTTTTCTTTCTTTTCTTTCTTTCTTTTTTTTTTTTTTTTTGAGACATAGTCTCACATTGTTACTTCCCCGGTAGAGTACCGTGCTGTCATAGCTCACAGCAACCTTAGACTCTTGAGCTCAAGTGATTCTCTTGCCTCAGCCTCTTAAGTAGCTGGGACTATAGGCATCTGCCACAACATGCTGCTATTTTTTAGAAATGGGTTCTCACTCTTGCTCAGGCTGGTCTCGAACCTGTGAGCTCAAGGCAATCCACCTGCTTTGGCTTCCCAGAATGCTAGGATTACAGGGGTGAGCCACTGTGCCTGGAAAGGCTTATAGTCTTGTTAGCTCTCCCCGTCACCTTTCCTCATGTGCTTTGCCTCATCCTTCCACTTTGTTTTAGAAACATCTCAAGTAGCCTTAAAATGGCCTCAGTTTCTTTTATGGTTTAATGCATCATGTTTAGAAGGTAGTCATCTTGCTTATTGGTTTTGAGAGTTTTGCCTCATTGACTATCAGAACTTAAATTAATGTTCAATTAGTTACCAAACTCACCATATACCCTGATTCATCAATAGAATATTGAAAACAGTCCTGGTATAATATCAAGGCCCTATACACTCATCAGGAAGAAACGAAGAAAATAAAAGTACATCAGTAGAGTAGATTCTTACATGTTGACTGGTGACTTCTTTTAATACTTGTGATATTCTTTCTTGATTGCTAGAATATATTTGACATCAGCTGTATAGCTGTATAGCTTGTAAGCTCTTATCTTACAAGCAAGGATTCTTATAAGTATGAAATAATACCACATTTTAAATTTAATTTTTCATTTATATAAAAACAACTTTATTAAGCAGCTAAATCTAATTCTGCTTTTAAAAATATGTTTACAAGTGCTTTTAGAGGAAAATATTAAAGAAATAAATGCCTAGATATAATTTAGTACTTTTTCACTAAATTTATTACTGTTAAATATAAGCTAGTTTCCTCTTTGTAATGGTGGCAGTGTTTCCTTTCATTCATTTTGCATCTCTTAGTTAAGACAAAGTCTTCCCTGTTATATCATGCTTTAGCTTCTTGGCCAGGCCCACAGATCTTTATGATTAAATGGGATATAATCTTAGGGTAGTCCAACGGAAGGAGTCACCTGTGATTAGATTGGAACTTGGTGGGTGAATTACAAAGGCAACTGGGAGAAGAGCCTGCTAGGCAAAAGAAACAGCACGAACCAAAGCCATAGAAGTAAAAATGATCTGGGAATGCCATAATTTAGGTTGAAAAATGAGGAGAAATGGCTGGAAATATAGACGGAAAGGGTCTTTGAGAAAGATTTTTAAGGTCATGGAAGAGCATTCTGGAGTATGATTAGCCGACAATCATTGATACAAATAGTTTTTTTATTATTATTAAAGTTAGACATGGAAGTGATACACATATTAACAGAGGGGAAGTTTCCTTGATCTGTTAGAAACATGACTAACAAAAGTGTACACGTTGGAAGGACAACTGATCAGGCAACTATTATAATCAATATTAAGAGTTGGAGGTTGGTAGTGTCAGTACAATGGGAAGAAAATGATGTATTCAAGTATTTGAGTAAATAGGACTTGCTGATCTTTTTGAAGAGATTTTGTTGAAGTAGAAGGAGAAACCATGGAGGGCTGCAATGTTTCAAACATGAGTAAAAGCGGTGTTCTTACTTGAAGGCGTACATCTTCACGTGTAGACTCATTTGCTGTATTAGTAACAAAGGACCCTTTATCTAAAACAGAATGACCAATAGTTGCCTATTATACACACATACATAGGAATGACCCTGGTTGAACTTATAGTTCTATAAAGGTGCAGTATAATGAACGGCAAACTCCGTGGCATGTAAAATTAGCATCTTGTCCACACATCTGCAGAATGGTTGGAGTTTATCTAACCTAGGAGGATTCAACTGGGCTTGATGCCCTAGTGTTCCCCATCTGCCCTGAACTAGTAGCTACTAGAAACAATTTCTTCTCATGGCAAAAGGTTGGGGCACAGGAGAGCCAGCCCAGACATGCATGAACATTTTAAGCATGTTTTATGGTGTGTTCTCTAATACCCCATTAGCAAAAGCAAGTCATATGACCAGGCCCCAGTCAAGGAGAGAGAGGTAGGTTCTACCCACTGGGAAGCAATGATGCAGGTGTGAAAGTGTGATACTGTTACAGAAGAGTGAAACATTAGGATCAAAAGTCAATCTACAATACCATGTGTGGCTGTTGTTGTTACTCTGAGAACTGAAAACCTCTTTTCTTAATGGATAAACATGTCTCAATTTTTTTTTTTTTTTATGGTTAATCTTCAGATGATGAAAGGACATCACTATTGACAAGTGTGTGATGCTGCTGAACTTGGGGGAGTGTGTAATTGTCAGTAAGCAGGTGTCTAAGTTGGATGGGTATGTTCCTTTCAGGTCATTCCACCCATTAGAAACACAGCAGCAGCCCCTTCTCCCTACTGCTCTAGTAAATCATAATATCTTCCCTAGAGATCAGCCAATTTGAAAGTATTGACCAGCCCTGATCCTGTTTAACTTAAGAGAACAATCAAGTTCCCCTCTTGAGGTGATACAGTGTCTGCAGTTCTTGGAAAAGAGTGACTAAATAAATGTCACAGAGAGGAAATGACAAGAGGTGGTCCCTGCCTCTGCCTGTAAATGCTGTGTGTGTCTCTGCATCTATCCCCACTGTCACCTGGAATGCTTGGCCTCAGTTGGCTGAGGGTTTTCCACTGCAGTCTGTTTTTTGCTATCTTTTACATCCCTTCCCATAAGGTAAGCAGTTTACAGTAATAGCATTGGAATGAAGCTCTGCTTAAGGCAGGAAAGGTTAAACATTTTAAAAATGCAAACCAGATAAATTTTTAAAAACCTCAAAATAGTCTTGGAGCCGCAACGCCTCTGTGCCATCCCCAGCCATTCTCTTAACAAAAGACACTCCTCTCTTCTGTAAGCTTCTCATTTGTCAGAGGAGAGATTTCCCTGTCTCCTCAGCGGCACACTCTGTATAATTGAAGGTGACTCACTGTACAGGAAAGTTCACCTTCCATTAGCATGTTTTCTTTGGTAAGCACTCTCTTGCAAGTGCTGTAGTGTAAACATGAGTGCCTACGAATATGAACATTTATTAAATAGTGCTGATGAATATTTCAATACCTCGGGGAGAGCAATTCACAGCTCAATCATTCAGGCTGTTTTAAGTGCTGCACAGGACAATTCCACTACATCTTCCATTAATATTTAATTGCCCATTTTATTCTGTTTACCTTTTTGGTTAATATATAATTTAAAGCTCTTCTACTAGAAAGGGGGGAAACGAGAACAGCTGTTCATCTGCTTTTAACAAATCTCTGGTGAGAGCTTTTACCTCATTTAAAATTCATTGCAAAGAGTTTTTATTTAATATCAGTAACACAAAACCTCAGGTATTAAAAGTAAAACTTGGAAGTGACTCTCATGCAAAAAGCCTCGCTGTGACTAGGGTTTGATTCCATATCCCTCCCTGAGTGGCAGGCATTGACAGGAAACATCTGAATCGCCAGCAATGGCGCCGCGTGTCACGTCCTCATGAAATAGAATCACTGTAACTCGACCTGACACATACTGACAACATGTTGGAAAGTTGTTATGCTCCCTGCAGAAAGTGAGCCCTGTCATCCCAGCAATGCAGATTTTACTGACAGGATAAAACATATTTCTGCTTGCTAAAGGACAAGGGAGTCAAATCTGTGTGTGGCCTGGAGCAATCAGGGAATCCCTGAGGCGCTCACTAACCATTCCCTTCTCCTTGGCCCTCCTTTGGTTGTTGCCACCAGCATCTCTCCTCACTGTGTTCAGATTCCCAAGGCTTCTCTCCTGTCATTTCAGCTTTCCTTTCATCCCAGTTGGCTGCAGTTCTATGTCACAAGTCTGTGTCATCCCTAAACCCTAGCCCATGGCAGGGACCCTGACATTAATGATGGACCTCTACATTGTTGGGGACCTTCCAGGCCCTTTCCAGAGAAGTCAGTAAAACTCATCCCAAATTTACCCCATAGGGGGTCCCATTATTCTTTCATCTTCAGTCAGCTGGAACTAACTGCTCTCCAGGACAGTGAACTGCATAATTTCCTGTTTTTCCTACTCAACTTGATCTCTGCAATGGATTTATTCTTCCTGTCTCCTGTGCTATCAGCCTGTTGGAATCTTCCCATCATGGCCAAGCCAGCAGCAGCCGGAACCTCAAGAACACCATCACCACTGTCATTTCACTTCACCAAAGGGTACGCTGCCCTTATCTGCTCTCACATCAGTTCATTATTGCTTTCCTCAGTCTCTGTTGAGTTCGGTTCACTTTCTTCATCTGAGCCTGTTGATAGAGACTCATATAATGCTTCCTTTCACTGATTCATTTATCCATTCATAAATATTTATTGAGTATCTGAGCCAGGCATTGTTCAATATGCTGGAAATATAGGAGTTCAGTAGAGAGGGTGCTGGAAAGAGAGAAACTTGCCTTGATGAAGCTTGCATCAGAGGGGGAATTATTTGATCTTGAGCTCTACTGATGACTAGCATAAGCACCATGGCCCTTTACCCTGTTGTGGATCCTGGGATGCTCCCCTGGATATGCCCAGAATGCCTTAGGGTTTAGTTATAAAATGAAAGACATCAATACTATTATTGATGTCTATTATCAATACTATTATATTATAGTATTATAATATAATAGTATAATACAATACTATTATAGTATTACAATACTATTATAATATAATAGTATAATACAATACTATTATATTATAAATTGATGGTAAAGACATCCCCCATGGTTCACTTCTTCCTGTATCAACATCTTCTAAGGCTCATTCTATGAGGTGAAGTCTATTTCTCCACCCCTCAAATCTGGGTAATTCTTGTGTGTCTGGCTTTGGCCAACAGAATATGGATAAAGTAATGGTATATGAATTCTGAGAGTAAGCTTCAAGAGGTTTATTTGCTTCTGTTCTCTTTCATGCCCTGCATCTGTCTGGGCTCACCTAGGAGGATAAGAGACCACATGGAGTAGAGATGAGACATCCCTGCTAAGACCATCCTATCCTAACCAGTAGTCAGCCAACATGAGAAGAGGCCCCACCAAGATCAGCAGAGTGCCTGCCCAAAACACAACTGACCACAGAAGAAATGTTCTGACGTGACAAGAAGGTCCATAGGCCAGCTCTCACTGATACTTATGGGCAGTAAAAATGCATAATACTTTAAACCAGTAATTATAGGGGTGATTTGATATGTTGTGCTTATTGTGCTACTAGCTAACTGATAAAGGTATTCTCCAAACTTTTCCTACAGTTTAGTTAGGTAACACGTATGCCTAGCTCTCTGCCTCCCTTATCCTTGGAAAATCTCACTCAACTAGATCTTAGAATTTGACAATTTGGACTTATTTTTAATTTTTTTTTCAAGTTCCAAGGCCAGGGAACTGGACCAAATCCCTTAAAAATTGAGTTTACACCACAGTCAACTAGAAATAAAATGAGAACCAAAGGCTGAGTGAGGTTAGGGGAAAGATGTGATCTAAATGTATTGGAAGAGAGAATTGGATGACAGTTTGGATTGATTTATATCTCATCAGAAAGGGCTAACATATCTCTGGGTGTAGGCATCTACCAGCTAGATTGGAAAAACTGATGCCATGATTTAACCGTATACAGCTCAAATTGTGGTTACAACTCACATTTCCATACCTCCTCCCCCATTATCCTCTGTTTTAATTCAATCGCAGAAGTTAGGTGGATTGGGGGGGAGACTTATTAAGTCATCTTGGTTTTCCCCAAGAGCCATATCAGAACTTCTACCCTTAGCATATTTTCAAATGCTTTCTCCAGTATACTTGAAAATGGCTTCAGCAACTGTTCACCCTAAAAGCTTTAACTGGAAGCATATTGTGTAAGCACTTTACCGGAAGAGAAATTAATGCAGAAAAATATAATTGGAGTTTTATCTAACCAAAACCCATAGGAGCAAGGAAGTTTAGAGTAATGGCCAGATTTTCTTCCTCTACTCTTCCCTTTTTTGCCTTGTGTTTTTCTATAGAGGTTTGAAATACCTTTCAATGGGTCTCAAGAGTGCATTAGGGTTAAAGCTGGGGCTAATAATGATAAAGGATGATCTCAATTCCATGGCTGATCTGAATTTCTTAGACATGACTGAATCCTCAAAGGTTTATCAGGGTTAACAAATCCAGAAGATTTGTCAGAAAAATAATTTGATCCAGAGAGAATTATAGTATTCCATTTTGTTAGAGCTAAGCCTATGCAAGCATCTTAGAGTTTGAAAATTATGGCCTAAGGAGTCTCAAACCCTGGGTCTCTACCCTGGCATCATTACTTCGACTTTACATGATACATCCTTATTCTAACAATATCAAAGTAGATCCTGTCTGGAGTAATTTCCGAGCTGGGAAGATTTGCATAGGTTTTTGCAGTAGCTGGTGAGGACTCTGGAGTTGGAAAGACCCAGGTATGAATCACACGTATGAATGGCATGATCTTGGTCAATGTTACCTGAAATCTTGAATTAAAAAAAAAAAAAATTTAAGATAGAGAAAATAATATACTTTCCCTAGGGTTGTTATCTTATTATTATAAGATAGTGCATGTTAAAGGAAATAGAACAATGTTTTCCCAAGTGTGTTCTGCCCAGTGTTAATGGAGGTTATGTATAAAAAGCCGAAAACAGTGTCAAATGAAATTAAACAGTTGCCTCTACTGTGAAATTTCACAGATTTTTTAATATAGTAGAAGTCAGAATGAATCTCATTTTTCTAGATTCACTTCCTACTACCATATCTATAGGAAAGGTATTGTGCAGAAAATAGTAAGTGTTGGGAAATGTTAATTTTCTTTCCTGTTCCTCTCATCATGGAATAGTTCTAGTGGCTTGGTCATCTCTGAAAGGGAAAACTGTTTTTTTGTACTCTCCACTCCTTTCTCTAAAATTCTCACAGTGATGAGATGACTAAATGAAGCCTGTTCATCTTTTCAAAACTATGTGAATCTAAGTAAGCCTTACCACTCTGTGCTCTGGTTGTCTCCAGTGCATAAAGACTCTATTACAGAGTAAAAAAAGTGGGGGCTTCTGCCCACTTGACACTCTTTGTCCTTTTCTCTCTAGGTTTGCTGTTGTAGCTGTTGAATATACACATACGTGAAATAATCTATGCACAGTTGATAATGTTAACTTCATCGATACTTAACTATTTTAGCTATATAAATGCGAGACAGAATAATGTCTTATATATTTATTGACATGTTTATCTGTGTACTGATTTCTAACCCATCACCAAGCAGATGAGAGTCCCCTCCCCCATGAGAACAGCTCGCAATAAACTTTCTATAAACAAGCAAGCACAGTTCAGACCTCTTATTTTATCCCGCAGGAGAGAGCCACTAAAAACTGGATCTCCTTTCCCAGAGAGAACCCACCTGGATGCCTTAGCATTCTTCCACCAGACATAAAACTGAACATATCTTCTACCTGCAATTCTGAACTCCCAGCACTCCTCTCCATCCCCACCCCAAGGTCTGGAAGCCTGCCTCCCATGGAACCCAGGTTCCTGGCCAATTTCTTGAGAAGTACAGGCAAGGCATGGGCTGAGTCAATGGCATGGGTGTAAAGTGGAGACTGTGGAGTGAGGGAGCCAAGTGGGAGAGAGAGTAACAGTGTCCCAAGATGCAGGAACAACAGGGCTCAGACCCCAGGTGGTATTTTGGAGAAACACTTCCCATATCTCTTAGCAACCAGAGGGAGCTGGATCTGTACTCTGGGGCAGCCATGGGTGGAGCAGATCTGTGATAGAAATGTAGGCCCCATGAGAAAGGGGCATGCCTGTGATGGTATCTACCCAGGCAGGGCACAGCAGGGACTGAGGTGAATACACCCAGGCAGAGGTGGTATTTCCCTGGGGAGGAGCTAAATCATAATTGCTGCTTTTGAGAGCCCAAGATGCACCTGGGCCCCAATGGAGCATAGCTAGGACAGGGGTACTTATGGCAGTGGCACCAGCCCAGGGCAGGCCAGGAACTGAGAGCTCCAATTGTGAGCTCCAATTGTGCCCTCCCCAACACAGAGTGCAGTGGAGAAAGAAGCACCAGCTCCGCTAGAAGAGATGCTGCAGGGGGTGGCAAAGGGCAGGGCTGAGACACAACTTCTATGAACTCTTGCAGTGGAGCATAGCCAGGACAGAATCACAAATTCCTGGAGAATACAAGTGGCTGAAGCATCAGCCCGGAGCAGGGCCAGAACTGAGTGCCACTCCCCAGCTTCCATTGAGCATCTGAGGTAGTCAGGCTTCGACTCCCCTTACCAGCTGGTGGCACAATGTGGCGGCCTGGCTGAGGAGACATTCCTCTCCCTGTGACTCGGGCAGGCACAACCCCCTGGGCTACTGTCCTGCAGGGTTACCAGTGACTGGGTGTTACAGAGGTGTAAGGTGGAGAAAGAAACACTAGCCTCCCCAGATTAACTCATTTGCTGAGTGGGCCTTTCTGACTACAGAGCACCCAAGCGAGCAACACTTGAGCTGCCAGTAGACCCCTGCTGTCTAGATGCTGGAGACCTTTTGAACTTCCCCACTTTAAAGTGGGTGCTAACCAGGACAATAGGTTTGGAACTCTTGACCTGGGCCAATCACCCAAGGACCTTCCAAGGTGGTACCCTGGTTGTGTTGTAGTGGGAAGGTATGCTTTTCCTCTTCTAGTTGTTGCATACGGGGTGCCAGGTGTCTTAAATGCTTGTATTTCTCCACAGCTGAGATTTCAACCCAGAGTCACTGATTCACTAGGATTTGACAGAGGTCTGCTTAATACAAGACTGAGCCACCTAGCCCAACCACACCAAGCAGGCTCCCAGAGTCTGAGGCTGTAGTATTATATAGGTCCTTTGCAAAGTGGTAGGGGAAAAGCTGCAGTCACCAGTCCCTGCTCTTTGGAAAAGGGCTTATTAATTACAAATCCAGGAGCTCTAAATCCAATTTCACCTTACCTGCTTATCTATCCAAACACTGATAAATAATCATGGGGCAGAATCAGCGTAAAAACTCTGGCAACATGAATAATCAGAGTAGATCAACTCCCCCAAGGAACATCAAGAATGACACATCAGAAGATCCTATTCATAAAAAAATGGCTGAGATGTCAGAAATTTAGTTTAAAATTTGGATAGCAAATAAGATTAACATAATAGAAGTAAAGTTGGAATAAGAAAATCTAGGAATAATTCTAAAGTTGTCCCAAGAATTCAATGAATTCAAAGACAATATCACCAAAGATTTTGACACATTGAAGAAAGAATTTGCAGCCCTCTAAGATAGGAGAAATACAGTAGAATCCCTCAGTAACAGAATGGAGCAGGAACAAAAAAGGATTTCTGATATTGAAGACAAAGCTTTTGAACAATCCCAGATGCTCAAAGAGGAAGAGAAGTGGACAGCAAAAATGGATCATTCTCTCAGAGAGCTGTGGGACAATTCAAAAAAGCAAACATTCACCTTATAGGAATTCCTGAAGGTGATGAGGTTGTTCCAAAAGACTCAGATGCTCTATTTCAAGAGATAAGCAAGGAGAATGTCCCTAACATGGCAAGAGACACTGAAATTCAGATAGCAGTTTCAGAACCTCAGCACCACTCAATCCAAATAAAGCATCTCCCAGACACATTATAATTAACTTCACCAAAGTTAATATGAAGTAGAAAATTCTGAAAGCAGCCCAATGTAAGAAAACCATAACCTACAAGGGGAAGAATATTAGAATGACTGCAGATCACTGTGCTAAAATGTTTCAAGCCAGAAGACGATGGTCATTGACCTTCAACCTCCTAAACCAAAACAACTTTCAATCCGGGATCCTGTATCCAGCTAAACTGAGTTTCATTCATGATGGGGAAATTAAATACTTTAATTACATCCTCATGTTGAAGAAATTTGCCATAACTAAACCAGCTCTCCAGTATACATCTCTAATGAATATTGATGCAAAAATATTAAATAAGATCTTAACAAACAGAATTCAGGAACACATCAAACAAATTATACACCATGACTGAGTGGGTTTTATCTCAGGGTCTCAAGGCTGGTTCAATATATGTAAATCTATAAATATAATTTAGCACATAAACAAAATAAAAAACAAAGACCATATTATTCTCTCAATTGATGCAGAAAAAGCTTTTGATAATATCCAGCATCCTTCATATTCAGAACACTTAAGAAAACTGGTACAGAAGGGACATTTCTTAAACTGACAGAGGCCATCTACAGCAAACCCATAGCCAACATCATATTGAATGGAGTAAAATTGAAAACATTTCCACTCAGATAAGGAACCAGGTAAGGTTGTCCACTGTCTCCACTGCTTTTTAACAGTGTAATGGAAGTCTTAGCCATTGCAATCGGGCAAGAGAAGGGGATAAAGGATATCCATATAGGATCAGAGGAAATCAAACTTTCACTCTTCACAGATGATATTATTGTATACCTGAAAAACCCCAGGGACTCAACTATAAGACTCTCAGAAGTGATTAAGGAATACAGCAGCATCTCAGGATACAAAATCAATACTCACAAATCAGTAGCATTCATATATACTGACAATAGTCAAGCTGAAAAAATAGTAGTGCCAAAGAAGATGAAATATCTGGGAGTGTACTTAACAAAGGACGTGAAAGATCTGTATAAAGAAAACTATGAAACTCTGAGAAAAGAAATGGCTAAAGATGTTAACAAATGGAAAAACATACCATGCTCATGGCTGGGAAGAATCAACATTGTTAAAATGTCCACACTGCCCAAAGCAATCTCCATATTTAATGCAATCCCTATTAAAGCACCTCTGTCATACTTTAAAGATCTGGAAAAAATAGTACTTCATTTTATATGGAAATAGAAAAAACCTTGAGTAGCCAAGACATTACTCAGAAATAAAAACAAATCAGGAGGAATCACACTACCAGACTTAAAATTATAGTTGGTCTATAATTTTCTTTTCGTGTTGGGTCTTTTCCTGGTTTGGGGATCAGGATGATGTTTGCTTCATAAAATGTGTTGGGAAGTATTCCTTCTTTTTCTATGTTTTGGAAAAGGTTAAATAATGTAAGTACTAGTTCCTCTTTAAAGATTTGGTAGAACTCTGATGTGAAGCCATATAGTTTCACTATTCTATGAAACTATAGTGATCAAAACAACATGGTACTGGCACAAAAATAGAAAGGTAGATGATGGAACAGAATTGAGAATGAAGAGATGAATCCAGACACTTATTGCCATCTGATCTGATAAGCCTATCAAAAATATAAATTGGGAGAAAGATTCCCTATTTAACAAATAGTGCTGGGTGAATTGGCTGGCAACTTGTAGAAGACTGAAACTGGACCTACACCTTTAACAAAAATTGACTCTCACTGGATAAAAGACTTAAACTTAAGACATGAAACTATAAAGATTCTTGGAGAGAGTGTAGGGGAAAAACTTGAAGAAATTGATCTGGGAGAATACTTTATAATGAGGACCCCCCCGGGCAATTGAAACAATACCAAAAATACTTTACTGGGATCTGATCAAACTAAAAAGCTTCTGCACTGCCAAGAACATAGTAAGTAAAGCAAGTAGACTGACCTCAGAATGGGAGAGGACATTTGCAGGTTATGTTTCTGACAAAAATCTGATAACCAGAATCCACGGAGAACTTAAACTTATTAATAAGAAAAGAACAATTGATCCCATTTCATTGTGGGCAAGACACTTAAACAGAAACTTCTCTGAAGAAGACAGGCGCATGGTCTACACACACATGAAAAAATACTCATTATCTTTAATCATCAGAAAAATACAAATCAAAACCACTTTGAGATATCATCTACCTCTAGTAAGAATAACTCACATAATGAAATCCCCAAACTACAGATGTTGGCGTGGAGGAAAGGAAACACTTCTCCACTGTTGGTAAGAATGCAAGTTAATACATTCCTTTTACAAAGAAATTTGGAGAACACTCAGGGATCTAAAAGTAGACCTGCCATTTGATCCTGCAATTCCTCTAGTAGGTGTGTAGCCAAAAGACCAAAAATCACTTTGCAACAAAAATATGTACACCAGATTGTTCATTGCAGCTCAATTCATTATAGCCAAGTTATGGAAGAAGCCCAAGTGCCCAACAACACATTAATGGATTAATAAGTTGTGGTATATGTGCACCATGGAATACTATGCAGCCTTAAAAAGGGTGGAGGCCTGGCTCGGTGCCTGTGACTCAAGCAGCTAAGGCGCCAGCCACATACACCTAAGATGGTAGGCTCGAATCCAGCCTGGGCCTGCCAAACAACAATGACAGCTGCAACCAAAAAATAGCCAGGTATTGTGGCGGGTGCCTGTAGTCCCAGCTAATTGGGAGGCAGAGGCAAGAGAATCCTTGATCCCAGTAGCTGGAGGTGGCTGTGAGCTGTGATGTTACGGCACTGTACCCAGGGTGACAGCTTGAGGCTCTGTCTCAAAAAAAAAAGGGTAGAAACTTTACCTCTTTTATATTTACATGGATGGAGCTGGAACATATTCTTCTTAGTAAAATATCTCAAGAATGGAAGAAAAAGTATCCAATGTACTCAGTACTTTTGTGAAACCAATTTATAATTGCTCACACTTTCTTATGAAAGATAGCCCAGTATGAAGGAGAGAAATAGAGGGGGATGGGAGGGGAGGGGGAATGTTTGATATTGGGAGGGTAAACAGTGGGACCACACCTATGGAGTATATTACAAGGGTACAAGTCAAATCTATCAAATGTCTTAACACAATAATTAAGTAAATGAGGTGAAAGCTATGTTGATTAGTTTGATGTGAGCACTCCAAATTATATAAAAAAATCAACACATTGTACCCAAAAAATGCATAAATGTGTGTATGTGTGATCATGTGTGTATGACTTAATAAAAGGAAAAAAATATTATGAGGACACCAAAAAATACGTAAAATATGCAAATTGAAGAATGTGTTTCTATCATAGGTGTTGTAGAAATGTTTTCTATCTTGTCATTATCTATTGTTTATTTTTACATAGAAATTTAAACTTTTTATACTGCCAAATTTATATTTCCGCATACTTATCCAGTTGTTTTGATCTCATTTATATGCAATCCTGCTTTTTTTCCACTGATGAAAAATATCACATTTAAATTAATATCCTGTTTGTATTTGATTCTGCAACTGAATTCTCTATTAAATTACTTTATATGGTATTATTCATAACAGTTCTTAACATTGTTTTCCTAGATTGGGGTTCCCAGGAATGGAATAAACATATTTTTATAAAATACACTATATTTTATAAAAATTTTATAAAACATTTATTTATATGTTTTTTATAAAAACATATTTTTATAAAATACTCTGTATTTTATAAAATTAAAGATTTATTGTAAGATTACAATTTTAAGCCTAACAATTTCCTGTTCAACTGTTTAAACATAATTATTGAATTAGAAAGTTGTGTGTGTGTGTGTCTATGTTTGTAGGTTTATGACAGAGAGAAAGAGAGACAGATGCAGAGACAGAGAGAGAGGATGGAAATTATCATTTCACCGATGTAAGACTTTAACACTTGCAGTAACAGGAAAGAATAATAAAACTGCTTGTTTCCATAAATTCCAAGATCTTGCAGTTTTATTGTCAGATTGCTTAAAAATAAAAAGTGATACAAACTCTGTAGAAATATTTTCCCTAAGAAACTGGAAATGGTAAAGTCAATGCAATTATCCTCCTAAATTTCCTATGCAGTAAGATAGTCTTACTATTTCCATTTAAAAATGAGTGGGAAAAGGTTAAGGAAAAAAAGATAGAAATCTTCTGATTAAAACCAAAAATGAACTCATGCAAGGACCAGAACCAGACTCGCAAAGAGAAGGGTACTCCTTTGTATAGTTACCCTCATTGGGAAATGCTAGGCTGGCTGGAGGTTTGCTTGGTTTAACTTTTGTTATTCCTGCTGCTGCTGTTGTTGTTGTTAAAGGAAATTAAAGTTAAAGATCACAGCTGACGGTGAGCCCTTGCAGAGCATGCTAAACCTTCAACAAAGCTTTCCAAATGGCGTGATTTCACTTTCAGCATTCAACTGTGGGCATAACGATCCCTTAAGAGATTATTAAATCAGAGAAACTTAAATAAATCAAACTGAAACTCCAGAACTATAGGGTAGGGTCAGGGGTACCTTCTTTATCTTTGGGTAGTTAAAATTATGCTCATATGTTTTCACTATTTACAGAGAGGAACATGGGAACAGATACTAATCTAACAGTTCGTTTCATATTTCAAAAGGCACAGTACATGTGTTATTTCTTTCTGATTACATCTTTTCTAAATGTTCTTCTTTCATCAAAATTTAACTGCCTGTTTGATTATTACCTTTGTTACAGTGAGAATAATTCCATGCAGGTATGACAGTCATTGTCTAAACCCCTTGCCTTTCATGGTAATCACAAATTCGAAAATGAATCCCTTAAACACCTTGGCTGTTTCTTTCCCATGTCTTTCTGAGGCTTCTTGTCTGGATTTATCAGATGAAAGATACTCTTATCTTTATCAGCATTACCACTATTATCTACCCACTTCCGAATTCTCATGCTTTCAGTAGAAGAAATCTGATCCCCAAATGGGACAAATTTCTAGTCTTTTATATTTGTAAAGACAGCTGCAAGTAATTGTTCAGCGTCTCTGCTATTTCCTTTTCCATTGTCTCTAATTCCCTCTGTTATTATTATAAGTGCACACAATTTTTCCTTGATGTTTGCCCTCTTAAATACACATGGTGCTTGCAAAACATTTTTAATTGATTATACTGATCTGCCTTTTCTAGTGCTTACTATTTCATTTTCACCTTTAATTTTTGATTACTTATTTGTGATTTTCCCTTTATAAGTCAGGCTTTTTTTCTTTGAATGACTGACTTTTTTTTTTTTTTTTTTTTTTATTTACCTTTCCCAATATGGGAATTCAATCCCCAGAAGGAACAAAACACTTCTCCTATTTTATCTGATTGAACAGCTAAATTCCCTCATGACCCCAGAAAACCTTTTTCCAAGTGATCAGAAAAAGCACAGGAATTCTTTGGCTCTCAAGCAGCTTCTTTTCCTTCCTACTTATCTCTGCCAGCCTGAGTGTGCCGGCTGTCTGCCAGGCTGCAGCAAGACTAGCCTGGCCACGTATTTGGGTTTCTTTATCTGCTCGCTTTGTTCTTTGGGTGCTTACTCTTAGCAAGATCCACCCAGGACCTCTGTAATTCTACTTGGAAGTAATTTGTAAACCTTGCACCTCATTCAAAACACTAAAGGTGTTTTTTTTGTTTTGTTTTGTTTTGTTTGTTTGTTTTTACCAGGTTGAATGATCCAGTTTTGTTTCAAGCTATGCTACAGAAACACAGTGTACATTCTCAGGATCCCAGATTGTCAACACCCTTGATGCTTCTTTACTTTCCGTTACCTCCCTGGTGGTTGAAGAAGTGACAGTCTTATAGAAAAAGAGATCTGGAGACATCTGACTGTCAGATGACACGTAGGAATGTGATTCTGCTTATAGCCTCCCAGGGTACCAGGCTGTGATTCCATCGCAGCCCTGCCCAGCTCACCCCTCTGCTGGTAATGCCCCTCTCCTCTTAACATTGCTCCTACCGACCACTCATTCTTTATTTAAAGGAAAGTTTCCTTTTGTCAAATACATACTTAGTTCAAAAGCTCAGCTATTTCTACAAGTTATGTTAAGGCCAACGTTAAGCTCTAGTTTCCCTTTTCCAATTCTCCCAATCTGGAGGCAATCACTTTTCACTCTTTTACCTTATTCTTTTGGTACTTATATTTTAGGTATTACTTGTTGACTTTTCAGTGTGGAAGTTGAGCATTTGGTTCTCCTTCGCTGTCTACTCTTGAATATCTCCCATCTCCCAATATGGTAAAATTATAGTTTTGGTTAGATCCATATTTAGTGTTTATGTTATTATTACCATATAGTAGAGTATGATCATGTTTCCTTACATGTGTAACCTAACCCCCTGCCCCATAGAATTCACATTCATTATCCCCCAAATTTCATCTTCTTACAGAGGCCACACTTGGCACATTCTGGCGTGCCTTGGTCTGGATAGGCTGCCCTCCATGCTTGGTGCACAGCTCTGAGCTTTGGACCCCAGTGTGGCCATCCCAGGGTTCTCTTTGCCTCTGATCTATGCTGGATCTTCTGTTCTTTCTTCAAGGTTGCATTGTTCTCTTAGATCTGAGTATATGAAAGGTAAGTTTTGAGACTTCTAGTGCAACCTCTGCTAGTTACTTTTTTGTTTGTTTTATTTCCTCAGAACATTTGATAATCCTTGGATGTCTACTCATATTTCAGGGTAGGAAAATACCATTTATTGGAAACTCTAAACATGTAGATGGGACTAATTGGCAGTCATATCATTATAGGCTAATATGGCTAATGTAATGTTGGGAGAATTAATTTCTGTATCATTTTGCCTTTTCTCATTGTCTGAAAAGTTTCTCCAGAAGAGACTTGGATAAGTCACTTTACTTCTCTGGAAGTAAAATAGACTTCCAGAGAAGTAAAGACTTCAAGACTTTAATGGACTTTAAAATAGAGAGTTAGAAGGATGAGCTCTAAAATTTCCTTCATAGATCAAATATTCTAAAATGCTAGGTATCTTTTATCCTTTTCACCAGAATTCAGCAATATGATAGTAAAAAGGAATCTACATAGCAAGCTTTATTATTTGTTCATGTATTAAACAGTTGTAATGGGCAAAACAATTGACATTTCACAGAACATAGACTGAAATTTATCTAAGAAAGAATAATAATTAAAATTTTAATAAATAGCAAAACATTATATTTATGACTTTAGAAAAGAAGTCATAGTTAATAATGTGTGCTGCCCTGCCTTTTAAGTCATACCTGATTTTATGGGACATTGTACGTAAGAACATTGAAATATGCCAAGGAGAGCAATAATCTTATTGTGCAGGGCCTGAGTAAGCCCAGGAAATCTTGGAAAATTGCAGGAGAAAATTCTATCACAGATTTTAGCCCCAATTCACTAAATTTTCTCTTCCACATTCATCTGGGTTTTGATGTATTTTGTTCAAGAGCACTTTGCTTTACTATTAATAAGGCAAGGGTTACTTCAGTCTCATAGGGGAAGGGCTTCCTTCTTGTCATGTGCATTGGAAATACTTGTAGATATATATTTTTCTGGTAATATAGAATGAATTTATTTTCTTCTTTCCTTCTCTCTCTCTCTTTCTGTCTTTCTCTTGGAGAAAGAAGTCAAGATTAAAAAATGTATTGAGATTTTGTTGTGTAGAACTTTTGATGTTTTTGTTTTTGTTTGTTTTTGTTTTTTTTTTTAGATTTTTAAAACTATATAGTAGTCGGTCCTTCTAGTTTATTTGCTCTTGTGCTAAAGTGGGCTAATCTTTCAGGCATTGGGATGTTTTTGATACCTTGAAAATTGTGATCACTTCTAATTTTTATTCTAGAGTCCTAATTGATTTATGTACCTTCTAAGGTGGTTTAACCAAGAAGAATCATGGACATAATAAGGCTTGATAAATGTGCCAATAAATAAAATACTAGAACTTTCTGAAATTGGCCTAATGTGTAATAGTGTATCCAATAGCATATTTTATTTTCTTAAGAAATAGTCTTTATTTTTCTCTTAAGGCAAGAAAAAGAAATTATAAGCCCACGATTCTTAAATATTCCTTCCCACTAACTTCAAAACAAGGTAAAGAATCATTTCTAGAAGCTTCCTTACCAAGCAGTATAGTCATCCTTGAAAGCAACCTTTTTGTTACCATAGCTTCAGGCTCAATGTGAACTCCTTCTTTTACCTTGTCAATCTACAGTGACACGCATGTTTTCTTTGCCTTTGGTGTCTATTTTATTATCTCTTTTCCTTCACTTAATACTTGGACTATCTCTTTCTTCCCTGTCTACCTTTGCAAGACTCTTAAAATTTCCTTTCCCCTTTTCCATGCCGTGTGCCTATGGTCAGTAAAACCACCCCCAAACTTAACCTTGAGTTCTGGCTCCATCTTGGGCAGAACTTACCCCATAGGTCCTCCTGCTTCCTAAGAGAAGAACTTGGTCACAAATATGGTTGTCTTCCTTAAAATTTAAATAAAAGACAGTCTAGGACAGTGGTTCTCAACCTTCCTAATGCTGTGAACCTTTAATACATGTTCCTCGTGTTGTGGTGACCCCCAACCATAAAATTATTTTTGTTTGAAAGCAGAGGAAGCGGAGGCTTAGAGAAGTAAATAAATTCCCTAGGATCACACAACAAACATATATTGAAGCTTGAAATTACATCTAATCTTGTCTGATTCCAAAGCCCAGCTCTTAGTTACCAGAAATGCCACTTTTATCTTTTGCTCTATGGTTTAACATTCTAGAATGATTTTGGGGAGGTACTGTTTAACTTGTTATTGATGCAAAGTTAAAGGTTTTAAACTAAAAGGCTTTTCATGTAGGCTGTGTTGTTTTTGCTGCTTTGTTACTTGCATTTCGAAATGGCTGAGGCAGATTGTGGGACACCCTGTAGATGCACAAGCAAAGATGTCTTTGTGAACTCTTTAAGACAGGAAAGGAGAGGAAAGAGGTGGACACTAAGCTGAGCATTTTGCCTTGTCTAGTATTCAGTAATGATCTGGAAAGTTGGCTCTGAAACAAAACAAAACCACAAAACACTTAAACTGTTGCCAATTTCTATGTCATAAATATTTCCAGCAAGGCTGATTTCAAGTTACTAAAATGATGTCCCTGAATTTGTCATTTAAATGAAAGGCACATATCTGTTTCTCTCAAGTTGTAGCACACCATGAGTTCTCACAGCAATTTTCTGGTAGGTGTAATTATCAGAGATATTTAAGTCACGGTCGCAATGACTGCAAAATTATAGCAAATGAATTGACATTGGGATAGTCAATTCTGCCTATAATTTTCATACTTTTCCTGCTACTTCCCACTATGCCTGAAAAAAAAAAAATAGGTATACATTGAGAGGCGCTTCTATACTAGGCAAAGAAGATGCATTGTCCAGGTAATACCCACAAATAATGAAGAAGCACATGAAGCCTCCAAATGTGGCATTATGTTGATTTTCTACTACCCACCTGGGAAGTGTGACAGAAGTTTTCAGGATTTCTAAGAAACGTATACTAGGAAGAGATTTCCTGAATGTGAAAACACAATGTAGTGAAAAGGAAAAGCTGATGAGTCCTTCAGTGTTTTTTTTTTTTTTTGTTTGTTTGTTTGTTTGTTTGTTTTTGTATGTACATGCTTGTTGTGTTACTGTAATTCCTCTCTTCCCTGTTCTTCCACTGAGGAAATATGAGCCCGTTCTGCTTTTGTGGTTTGTCTTAGAAAGGATTTGAAATTGCCACAGGATGATATAAGACAGTAAAGAAGTGGGGCCATTCTCAAATCCCACCCAAGGTGATCAAAGGTGTTTCATTTTATTTTGATTGATTTCTCATCTGTTCCTATTCTCTGTTTAATTGGAGGGAATTGGCAGAGAGTGCTTACTGTCTAAATCTATTAGAATCAATTCCAAATTTTGTTAACTAAACTCAGATGGGTACTCAGGCCTATAGTCTTGAAGAAGCCTAGTGCCCCATACCTCTTCTAGTTATGTTACCTGGAATACATAGTTTTTCTAAAATTGTCCCAAAGTAGAGTCTCACAAGCATTTATGACATGGCCTGGTAGATGCCCATAGAGCTGTTAATGCCTCAGCAGCCTGAAAGAATGAAAAGGCCTTTCCAAGTAGCTAATTTACCACCTGCCTGACGCTGTGTCCATGACAGTTGCATAGCCCATTGAAATAGAGCTCAATTGCCTCTTTGCCTTGCAGTTCCTGGTCAAACTGATTCTATCCCTAGGCTATTATAGCAATGGGGGAGAGACTTATAGAATTGGAAGTGTTAGTGAAAATTAGGGTATCTTAAAGGGACTCCTGGGCTATGTCAATTCTGAACAGAAATTCTAGCAAATCCAGAGGTTATGGAGAGTGGACATAAGGCAGATGATGGGCAAAAGACTCTCTGATAGGTCTCATTTTTCTGATGCTGACTGTGTATCTTGGCTGAACTTCAGCAACAAAGCTTACAGAACCCAGGAGCTACCATCTATGGAGTTAGTAAAAGTTGATGAGTTAGGAGAGGCTCTCCCCAAACTCCTTGACAGTTCATGTGGGCTGATGCACTTCAGAAAGTCAGGTTTCCAAGGGGGGCATCATCTACTGTGGCATTTGGCTCCACTCCACTGAATCTATGATAACTTCCATATCACAGATTTCACTTTTGCTCCATGTTGAATCACACTGTCAAATAATGGTAGCAGTATTTTTGTGTCTAATGGGGGTACATCAGTTTTCCCAACTGCTGCAGCCAGGCAAAGGGATTTCCTGAGCAAGACCCTTGAATAAAGAGAAAATCTTTTTTGGTGATGCCACTTCAGACTGAACAGAAAGTGCCAGCTGCTCAAATCAGAGCAGCTTGGGCTCCAATTCCAGCTGCATGATATTGGGCAAGTCACTTAATGTCTTTGTGACTAAGTTTTATAATCTATAAAACCAGGATAGCAATAGCACCCAAGTCACAGCCCTGTATGTAATATGTTGAGTGGTAGATGCTATACTGATGCTCAACATCATTAGCACCTCACTTCCATAAAGCTACCTGAACTAGAGCAGTAGCATGGGTCGGGGTCAGGGTTTGGGCTGCATCTCCTTGGTTGTTTTACTCTACTTGATGAAAACTGCTATGGCAAGCACTGGCCTGAAGACTGTTTCTGGTCACAAGTGAACCTGCATAAAGGACAGGTCAGAAGTTGTGTTAACACTCCTAGAAGAAGCCCAAAGCAAATGACAGAAAGGTCACTGGTGGAGAAATAGCCAGCTTCTTTACCGTTCAGTTGAGATAGATCCAAGGTGTGTTCTGCACACTGTCCCCTAAGACCCTACTGGGATTCAGCTTCAGTTGCTCACTGTGCTCACTGAATTAACAACACATACTTTACTTGTTTCTTTCCTCACTACTTCATCTCCTCACTGTTGTTTTCTGGGATCACTGCTCAAATAAACTCATTGCACTCGAATCCTTTTCTCACAGTTTGTTTCTGGGGAACTCAAATCAAGGCAGGTTTTGTGGCTTTTTGAAGGGCTGTAAATGACGGTTGAATCGGATGGATTACTTTATAACCCTCATCAAGTCAATTTACTTTCTTTAGAATCTCTAGCAGGTTAATGTAGGTTTTTATGCTTCTATGCGTGGGTATTTTTATGTACAGATTTTTTTTTAAGTGGAAAAAGTCTGGACTTAAAGGACTTAAGTTATTGGTGACTAGCTGTATAAATGCATTCTTAAATTCTCAGTTTTATCATGTGATACTCTGTGCACACCATTGTAATAATTAGATAAGATAATATTAATGGAAGGTATACATTAGATCAACCCAAAAGGTGAAACATCTCGAAGTGAGGACTTAGCAAGTCATAGGTGGATTTAGAGATTCTATAATTGGCAATTGGTTGAGAGAATTAAGATTGTCTAAAAGTTTGGAGTCAATCGGAAGGATAATGAGGCATGTCCGACCTACTATCATGGCTGGGATCAGTTTTAAGGTTTTCTGAGGTCCTCTTGGCCAAGAAGTTCATTTAGTTAAGGAACTTAAGATTGTAAATTTATAATAATATACAGAAAATGATTCTGCAAAGGCTATATTATTTAATCATTGGCAGTCATGTCATTGGGTTTACTTTATTCTTGGAATTTTCATAACATTACATGGATTCTTCCATTCTAATTTTGTGAGGTAAAGGATTCATTAATATTAGAAGGCCAATTGGCCATATTTTGATCTACCTGCTGTTATTCGATTTTGATTAACATTTGCATTTCTATTTTTCAAAAACCTTATCTCCCTTGCCATTTTGGCAGCTACCTGACAACCCAACCAAGGCCGAGATATCTAGTGAGCAGTAAAATGAATTTTGTATTACAGAGCCTGGTCTCTAACTCAGAGTTGCAAACTGCATGAGACATTTTGATTAATAATGTTAAGAATATTTCCTTTTCCTTTATGCAAACAGTTCATGTACTGTTTGACTAATGCTTATACCAAATATGAGTTTACCAAACTAATAAGCCACAGGCAAATTCAAACCTTACAATCTTTTTCTGCAACTCAAAAATAATGAAAAAAAATGCATATTCATAAAAAGGAAAGAACGTTACATTATTATGTTAGCTAGTTCAGGAAGAACTGTTCTTTAAGAAGTTCAACTACTGACTTCAAAAATTTTAAATTTAAAATATTGAAAAACGCTGCATAATTATTTTGAAACATTTCCAAATAGCAATAAAAATGAATAGGGAGAATGGCTTCATCGCAACTTCTAAGAGATAACAATATTTTGATGAGTTTCCTTCCTATTTTATTTATGTATACTGGCTTTTTTGTTTGTTTTTTACTGGGTTCATTGTATCATGGGACATGTATTTCATGATAACACACATACCTAGGTGTTCATCTAAGGCTTACTAGCAGGTATGTCTCAGAGGTAAACACTTTGTTCACATTCCCACTTGCTTTTTTAGCTTCTGTGTCATGGATGAGATGTCTCTCTTTTCCCTCTCTAGTTTTTGCTCCCAGCTCCTAACCTCTCCTCATGCCACCCATAAAACAACTATGTGTTGAGTTTTGTACTTTGGTACCAAAGTCATAGTCTGGAGACTCTGCTGCTGGAGGCAGCCTGGTTCCCTCTCATCGATGGTGCAGTGATGGCCTTTGTGCCACACTGTCACTCATAGTGAGTGAGATATGTTTCTCTCTTCTCTCCTTTCCACCCCTCCCCAGCCCCAGCTATTCACAAGGTAAGGTTATTAGGAAAGCATGAGGTAGGTGCCCGTAGGCCCCTGCCAGATTCTATTCGTCCACTCTTCCCATTAAAATGGAATATCTGTAGTTTTTTTTTTTTTTTTTTTTTTTTTTTAAACTCATTATTAAAAGAAAATTCTTTTAATCATCAACATAACAAGGTGATTGGTGAAGTGGAATTTTAAAATAGGATGCAACTCCTTCTTTTTCTAGAATTTGACCTGGCAAGGCAGCTTAGGGCAAGTTTTTCTTACCATGGGGGGAGAATTGCCTGGCTTATCTGTCATATAGATAGACACGTGTGCAGCCTGCTCTGGTGTTGACGTGCCTCCTCTTGAAATGCAGAGCAGAGATTTCTGTCTACAGCAAATTGTCCCCTCATCACCCTACAACATTCTGTGGAGGTTGTGAATCTGTTTGTCATAAGAAATCTAGAAGCTTTGCGAGAGTGATAAACCCCTTTTCCTTATGATTCAATATCAGATAAATTTGGAAGAAATCACAGTGTCTCTGGCAGAGGCCTCCTGATAAGAAAAGAGCGCGTAGTGCAAGAAGAGAACTCCTGGGAAGAGAAAGGAAGTAGGAGCTTCAGCAAATTTCCAGCAAGGGTTTAAGACAGGTCTGGCTTTTTGCAGCCCCATGACTAAACAACAGTGGGATGGCTGAGCATTCCGATGGATAGGGACCTCCAGGGTGGCCTTGGGACCTACATGCCTTAGGGCTTCACTGCAGCTGTGGGTGCTCATCCAATATGAACAGACCCTGAAGGCGTTGTGTCAACAGTGCCACCTCCAACCTGTGGTTCTCTTTCATTTAGAAGAGCCCTTGTGACTGAGGGGATATGGAATAACAAGTTACCTGCCAGGATAGGCTTGTAGGGTTTTAAGTGATTCATTGGAATAATAAAAAGGATGTGGCTGTGTTTATACCTCCAGGCTGGTGAAGCAAGTTACTATTACTCAAGCATTCTTCATGTTATTACAAACTTTAATGCCTATCTAGCAGTGTCTGAGAGGATAGACCATAGTTTTATGTTCTCATTTCTCCATTATTGGACATTTAAGTCTTTTGCATAAGACATTTCTGACAAAATATAGTATTTGTTTTGGCACTACTAGTGTAAAAGTAGCAGGAACCTATTTTCTAGATGCTAAAAATGTGCAGCTATAATGTAAAATAAGTCTTTTAGAACAGACTTTTTTTTGAGCATGAAGTTAGTTTCCTTCTCTCCTTAAATTTGAGGGGTTCTGGGGTGCTTTGCCAAGGGTGGGCATAGCAGGGAGAGCTAGACCAGGCTTGCTGGTCCCAAGGTTTCCAGGACACCTGTGATTCGAAGGCAGGTCAAGAATGGTTGGCTGGGAGGAAAGTGAACATCCGTTAGATGTAAGAGACCACGACTGAACGCAGGGAGCTCCTAGCAACAAGCAGAGCAGAGCACGTATGAGGCACCAGGTATGTGTGTATTTTTTTTTTTTAATCTTTGGATGAATGAATATTTTTGCTACACACTCAGGGCACAGATGATCAACCTATATAAGCATTGTAGAATTATAGAATCAGATTTGCACAAATTTACCACATGATTTTGAAAATGCCCTTTAACCTCTGAAAAGTCATTTTCTTATATGCAAAATAGGTAATGATATCTGTACTTACTTGTACTTAAAATACTTAATGTAATACAAATAATTCCATGTGGTTCCTTCCAACATATTATTGTTGTTTCAAGATATTTAATATCATTTTTTCTGATAGTAATTATGTGATCTAACCTGGATATAAACGACAACAAGAAACTGAAACAAAACCCTCTGATACCAAAGGAAATAATGCCGATAGATCGTGGTCCTGAATGATACTTTGAGGTAGAAAGGAGACTACTTTCGGCCTCAATTTCCCTCTAATTTTATTCATTAGAGTACCACAGCCAAGTGAGACTACAGCCATAGTACCACTTTCAGATTAGAGATATTGCGGATCTACAGAATTGGTTCAGTTTTGTTTGTTTTTTTCCAGAAGACATTTGCCTCTATTATCTGAGAACGTGGGGCTCGTGGAGTAATTCATCCAGTCTGGCCTGTCCACCTGGTTTTGGAAGGGGAGCCCATTAGGAGCGGCTGTCCTGGGGAATCTTGGCTCTAGGTCCGTCTTTTTTATTGATTTTTTTTCAGCCACCAGAAAATAACTTTTCTTCTACAACATAGGGATTAGATATAAAAGGTCTGTTTTGGGGAGCATTAGAAGGAAGCTGATTAATTAAGCACTGAGATAAAGCTCAGGATACAAGATAAATAGTGATAAAAGACAGTATTTTACAAGGGATTAATTCTCTGCAATCAACAAAGTGCATTTAACATGTATTATCACATTTGAATTTTAGAACAGCCCCTTGAAACAAGTTGGAGAAGCATTATTTCCTTCCTTTTATACTTAAGAGAACTGAGACTCAAAAAGTTTAGGGGTCACACCCATAGCAATAGAAGTTGTAACTGAGGATTAGAGTTTGGGTTTCTCACTCCCTTTTCTGTCTTTTTTTTTTTTTTTTTTTTTTTTTTTTTGCCTACTTTACCATGCCGCTGTTGAAGGGGCCAGAGTCTTGGAATTTTTATGTCTTTCTTTCCAGAGTCATTCAATCACAGTCCCAGAATATCTTTGTAAGGGAGATGAATGACTCTTCTGAAATTCAGAGCCACTCACATATTTATATCATCAGTACTGCTCCAACTACAAACTCTTACAAATGAAATGAAAGCTGGAGGCATCCCTTTTATTTCTTTCTTCTCTCCCTTTCTGCTTTATGCATGTCCAAAGGGTTCTCTTTTTACAGATTCATTTCCTAGGGGAAAGGAACATAGAAATTCTTGTTCTTTCTCAAGGCTAATAATCTGGCTGCTTTTTATTTAAATTAAAAAAAAAAAAAATGCTTTCTGTAGACTTGATAGGTTATCCCGAGTCCCTCTCATAACTATGCAAAGAATTTAAAACTTTCTTTTCTATTTTTCTGACCATAAGTCTTCTTGACAGAAAATTGCAACAAGAGAAAGGTCTGTTTCCTTTCTTCTCAGAGAAAGCCTGGAGGGAAGCTGGAGCATATGTCTTCCAGGAGTCAGCCAGAATTGGGAGCACACAATGGGGAGAGGTGATCCTCTCTGCTTTCAAGCTTCAATTCCCTTCTTAAGGAACTCCATTCTCCTGGTCAGGAAAAGGAAATAGGACTGGTTGTGAAGCAGATGCCCCTCAGACATCTTGGTTGTCAGAGCAGGAGTGAGAAGGTGAAGGGGACGACAAAAGTCAGAGGGGCTGGGGTGCAGGTTCACGCGCCCACACAGGAATGGGAAGCACCAAAACTTGGGGACCCAATATATGTTTTGCAAAACAAAGCATATTTTCAATTTTAAATAAAAATGAAGGAAAAGAAAATGAGTATATATCTAGACCAGGGTTAAGTAAAATTTTTCTGTAGAAAACCAGATATTTAATATTTTAGGTTTTATGGCCCATATAGTCTGTCTTAAACACATAACTCTGCTATGATCACACAAAGACAACCTTAGACAACACTTAAATGAATGCGCATGGCTATGTTCCAGTAAATCTTCACCTATGGACATTCAAATGTCATGAAGTAGTATTCTCCTTTTGAGTTTTGTCCCCATCTATTTAAAAATGCCAAAGCCATTTTCCGTGTATAGGCTGTACAAATGCAGGCCGTGTTCTGGCTCTGTCCCAGGGGGCTTAGTTTGCCCCACCATGCTCTAGAGGAAGGGTGATGTTAGCACTGATGGTGTGTGAAATGTGAAGAGAATTCCTTTTATTCTATGAAGGAGTGATTACGTGAGCATATTTCCTCATGTGGTCTTTCATTCCCCTTGGACAAAAAGTAAAAAATATAAAATTGAGGAAAAAATTGATGATTATAATCTCATTTCTTCAGAATTCACTTAATTCTGAAATTTCAACAGGAGCTACATCAATATTTACCATTAATGGGGTGGCACCTGTGGCTCAAAGGAGTAGAGCGCTGGCCCCATACGCTGGAGATGGTGGGTTCAAACCCAGCCCCAGCCAAAAACTGCAAATAATAATAATAATAATAAAAATAGATAAATAAATAAAATTTATTATTAAGCATTTTTCAAAAGTTTAGTTGCACAGCCAGCCTTCTACTTAAGACCTACACACTTTAACTAATTTAAAAAACTCTAAAGCCCAAAGGAAGAATGTCTTATTTCAGAGTAGTACTGTATTTATTTATTTGCAGGAACCAGCACACCCATCAGGGGCTTGTCCCAAGAATCCGTATCAGAACATCACTGGATTAATTTTCTGTTCCACCATAGAACAAGACCTTCACATGATACTACAATTATGGACATGCTTGGAATCAAGCAAAATCAATGTGTCAAAAAGTCCTGCATATGTGGGGGAAAGAACCTGTGTTTCTAATTCAAAGCTAAAAAGGAAATAAAAACTCACTTTAAAGCAAATGATGAAGGGAATATAAGGAACATAAATTGACTCTAAGTCCATATCTATGAATCTTCATTTTTTAAGGTATTTTGCCCCTACTTAAAATGTTCTTACCCTACTCTTATCTGTAACTCTGGATACTCAGATTGAGTTGGAGTATTTTTTGAAAAGAATATTGGGCTATACTCATAAACAGAAAATGTTCCCACTTAATGATCACTGTTAATTCCAGATTTGCTCCATAACATAGACATAGATGTGTGGAAGTGAGAATTATCTGGATCCTCACTACTCAAATGTGGTTTATAGACAAGGAATATCATCCTCTCCTAGAAGTTTGTTGGAAATGTATTGTCTCAGGTCTCATCCCAGCCTCACTGGATCAAAATCTGAAAATCTACTTTTAAACAAAATCATCAGATGATTTGTGCACATTAATGGTCAGGAAGCATTCAGCTGTATGTGTAGAAATAATTTTCAATCTTGGTGATATGTGAGAATTTCCTGTGGGGCTTCTAGATAGCCCAGGTCCCAGGCTCTATAACAGACACAGTTAAATCAGAATGTTGAAGGTGGGGTCTAGGCATCAGTACTTTTTTAAAGCTCCCGGGATAATTCCAATGTGCAGTGAAGTGTGAGAGGCACTGGGCTCGGAGGAGGACTGTGCATATCACTGCTCTGAGAGTAAGAAGAGAATGCTCTCATTACCAGGTGGAAACAGAAGGTTCCCAGAACTAGAGTCTTCATTAGAAGTGTTAAAAAGGTCAGCTTGGCATATATCACAAAGGTGGTTTTAGAGAGCCATTCCATTATTCCAGGGATGGGATAGCAGTACATTTTAAGCTAGGCAACATGATCACATGCCTGGTTTTTTACTCTGTGTCTTTTGAACAAATTTTACATTTTATTTTTATTTCAGATTAATATGAGGCCACACATGATTAGGTTACATTGTGTTTCTAAGGTAAAGTTCAAGTTGCAGTTGAGCCCTTCACCCAGGGGGTGTGCCATATACCCTTACATTGTGCACCTTAGGTGAACACTTGCTTATGCTCTTCCTCCTCCCCTTCCTCCTACTTAAATATAATTGTGTTTTTCCCCAGGGTAGGTGTGTAGTTGTTTATCTATTGGTTTCATATTAGCATTGAGTACATTGGATACTTTCTTTTCCATTTTTGTGATACTTTACTAAGGAGAATGTGTTTCAGCTCCATCCAGGTTAATACAAAAGATATAAAGTTTTCATTTTTATGGCTGAATAGTATTCCATGATATACATATACCACATTTTATTATCCATTCATGGGTCAAGAGAAAATACAAAAAGAGCAAACAATCCCATCTGCAAGTGGGCAAGAGACATGAACAGAACCTTCTCTGGAGAAGACAGACAAATGGCTAACAAACACATGAAAAAATGCTCATCATCCCTAATTATTAGAGAAATGCAAATCAAAACCACTCTGAGATATCACCTAACCCCTGTGAGAATGGCCCACATCACAAAGTCCCAAAGCTGAAGATGTGGACAGAAGGGAACACTTTTACACTGCTGGTGAGATTCCAAACTAATACAACCTCTATGGAAGGAAGTATGGAGAATCATCCTCAAAGAGCTAAAAGTAGACCTTCCATTTGATCCCATAATCTCATTACTAACTGTCTACCCAGAGGAAAAATATCACTTTACCATAGGGCATTTGTACTAGAATATTTATTCCAGTTCAATTCACAATCACCAAGATTTGGAAACTTTACGGTTTTAATCAATACTGTTCTGTCCCCCTAACTTTACCTGATCTTAACCAGGATTTCTGAAAAGACTCTTATATCAGATAGTAGGTTGGACCATCTTTTTTATAGAAAATGAGGATAAATTAGTGGTTATGTGACTTTTGGCAGAGTTAGCAAGGTTCTCAAGTGTTTAATCAGATTAACTGATCACTGAAGCCTCCAGACCATAGCTTAGAAATGGAATCTGAGAAAGCAAATAGGTAATGCCATTCAAAAATCCTTTTCTGTCTTTGGATCAGTAAGGAACCCATCAGATTAATTCTTAGGGAGAAGTGCAAGGGCTGCTATACATAAGAGGAAAAGGCTTTATCCTGCAGCTTATATGATATCACCTTATCATAGTCCTGAAGTGATCAATACAAATTCACTGATTTACACCCCTCGTTAATAATACCAGTTAAATTATGCCTTTAAATAATAATGTAAATAATGTAAATTAAATAATAATAATGCCTTTAAAGGAACTGAGCCCACTCAATGAGAAAAAAATGTTTAGGTTACTAAATAGTTAACTAAAGGGAAACAAACTCTTATAAATTAAGTCCAAAGTAATGGGTTCAGGTACAAATGGATTCTCCCTAACTAAGGAGAAGTCTGTGTGGAGTCTCACAGGCTTTGAGTTGGGTCTTAAAGTAGGCATCATCTTTGATCCTTCCCGCCCCCATCTCATCCCAGTGTTCGGATTCTGGTATTATTGTTCATCTCCTAATTACTGAGTTCTAAGTTTCAACTCAATGCTCCACACAATCTACTACACATCAGATACTCCAATAACATCATTTCATTCAACATCGTTTCAATATAACATTGACAGAAAAACAAAGCAGTTCCTGGTGGGGACACTTTACGTTCTCGCAGTGTCTGCGTGGGTTTTCTCTGGGTACTCCAGTTTCCTACCACATCCCAAAGCTGTGTGTGTTAGGTGAGTTGGCATGTCTGTGTTGTTCCAATGTGAGTGTGCGTGGGTGTGTGGTGAGTGGCCCCTGTGACGGGATGGAGCCCTGCCCATGCCAGTTCCTGCCTTGGGCCCTCAGCTGCCAGGATGGGCTCTGGCCGCCTAAGTCGCTGAGCTGGCCTAAGTGGGTAAATAATTATCTTACTTTGTTTTTATTAATGTTTCTTAAATGCAGGTATAACTCCAATTTATTTCAATGTTTAATAATAGAAATGTTTGGTCTTTATTTAGCAGTTTGGTGATGTTTTTATGACCAGATAGATGCCGTAGGAACTTAACTCTTGTTGAGATCAACTAGCCTATGGTAAAATTGGTTTCCTTCCATGGACTTTCACTTCAAGTCACAGTTTCCAAGAACCTATCAATGGTGTCATGTTCAGACTTCCTGTATTTCTATTACTTTTGCTGTTTATATGCTTAATTGCTAATTCACAGACCTGCAATTATCCTCCAGTGTAATTACTTTCTGCAAAAATCACTTCCCTTAAAAATACAAAAAATTGCATTCTGTGTGGACCTACCTGTGAATGTCTGTGGATGCCTTTTCAACTATATGGGAGGCCGTTTATAGAACTCCCCAGCTTTAGACAAGAAGAAGTTCTTTTTGTATGGAACACCCCCTGTAATTAGCAGCCATTTTACTAGGGTTATTTCAGGTGTTCTATTATCTGACATCCCTTCTGGGTATAGCAGTTGATGTTAAAAGTTGTCTGACTGTTAGCACTTGGGAGCTCTTGTCTGTTTAAATATTTCATGTTCTCTTATAAAACACTACACTCATTAAATGGCTCCTGAATTCCCAAGTATAACTTGAATACAAATACTAGGCAATATAAATACTCTTCTCAACAGTCAAATATGCATAAATTGATTTGCTTTAACAATATGAATATAAAGGGCCTACTGTGTGGGAGGTAGTATTACAGATTCTATGAGGAACTGAAAGATTCAGAGACATGTTTTTTGCTGTCTTGGAGCCTATGTGTAAGAAAACCACACAACCATTATCCAAAGCCAAATGCAATTGGTGCCAAAAACCAAACAAGCAGGAAGTGCTGCTGGAGTTCAGAGAAAAGCCAGAGCAAGAACACAAAGGGGCGAAATTCCATGGAAGGCTTTATAAAAAAGATGGTATTGAAGGCAAACCTTGAATATGGGCAAGATTTCAAGAGGCAGTTCTCAAGATGAATGAAAACAGTTAACAAAGATGCTTTGTCTAAATGTCAAGAGGGGGCGGTGCCTGTGACTCAAAGGAGTAGGGCCCTGGCCCCATGTGCCAGAGGTGGAGGGTTCAAACCCAGCCCCAGCCAAAAACTGCAAAAAATAAATAGATAAAAATAAAAAAATAAAAAGTAAAAGGAACCACCAAGGACTCACATTCCTGGCAAAAACGGAGAAAACCAAATGAGAACAAATGAATAATGGCTATCCTCCCAATTTAAAATCTATTACATACACAGCCCCCAAGAATTGTTGGTCTGCTGTAACTGTTTAAATTTGTTCACAAGTTTACTCTTCCTGGTTGGAGAAATTAGGGAAAAATGAAAAGGAGTTTTGGTCGTTGTTGATAAATATGCTAATTAAATCTTTGATTGAGTGATGGCTGCCAAGAGTCAGTGGCAGGTGGTAATAGTTCCTTTGTAATCATTATAATTGTTTGAAATAATTCACTTTTCTGTTCCAGGATTATTTTTGGAGAAGTCTAGGAAAGACAGTGCAGATGGGCCTGATTGAAATAGTATCCTTATTAAAAGTACACATTATATTCGCTGATTAAGTTATTGGCAAATTTAAATATATTGTCAGTATATCAAACTAATCATTTGTTGCAAAATAATAACAGCTACAGCTGTTCTCGCTTTAATTTTTAAGAGATAAAATATGTTCCCTTAGAAAGGCATGTCTGACATGACATATTTTCTTTCTTTCTATGGCGCTCAGGGTCTCTGATGTTACAATGTTTCTTTTTCATTATGAATAGACATCTTATGTGAGCTCTTTTTTTCTTTTAAATTTATGGAACATATGCAGTATCCACTTCACCCAAAGCTATAGAATAATGACGCTATTATTGTAGCCATCTGTCTCTTCACATCAGTGTCTTCCATGGTTTTATAGTCCAGTTTTAGGGCTCTGTAAGAAACAATATTGGTTAACATTAATAACTGCCTTCATCTGACAATTTACATCTCTATTTGGCATCAGCTCCTGAAAGCGTCTACCCATTAAAGATGCAGGGTACCAGAGGAGGGGGGGATGCTGTCTGGAGGGAGATGGAGGAAGAACCGCCTATTTTGCTTCACTTGACTGATGCCCAAAGGAAAGGGTGAGTCAATCTCCCACTTCCTATTATAACTCTGCATTTGCAGGCTCCCACCTTGACAGGCAGAAACAGTGCCAGCCAATGCTAATTTGGGTAACATCTAAAAGGCTTGCCTGACAAGGCAGATTCAAATTATGAAGCAAACCCCTCACATACTGAGACCTTGTTAGCTAGATTAGTGGTAGATTGGCTTCTTGTGACAGCTTGTTTGGTAGAGGTGAGCTATCTGCATTTCCAATGCAGGCAGTATATATCATCATTTAAAGTAAAAAAAAAATAAATAAATAAATAAAGATGTCGTTTTTCTTGTTTGTCACGGAGTTCATGTAATATTCCCTCTCGATTTTCTCATTGTTGACTTCAGAAGGAAATAGCAGCAAGTGTGTACCTTTGAGTACGACAGCTAATTTTGTTATGGATGAACAGAGTATTGTGACAAAACAGTGGCACAGCTGTCATAACAGCTGTCACACATTAATCATGACAGTGACAAATAGCATAATTACCTTATCTGGAATTCCTAGCATGCACACTCACTATGCCCCACTGCCAAGCGAGCATATCACGCATGGTTTAATTAAAAAGACATCAATACAGGTTAGTTAGACAAGGGCTAGGAGACATTGATCCAAAATAAAAATAAAATTATTTAGAGGTTGGTGTTTAGGGACACCCAAAGTCCAATTACTTAGCCAACATGATAATTGGAAACTATTTCTTTAACTGGCCCTTCTCAGTGTGTATATCACAGGGTAAATAGCCTGTTCTGCCCCAAACGAACAGCCCTTCCTCCATAAAACATTTGATCTCTTCTTTTCCCAGTCTCAGCACAGGTCCTTGGGAGCCATTTTTATATTCTGCTAATTGGTTGAAGGGACTCTTGATAAACAGGCAATTACGGGTGAACAAGTTGTAGCTGACTTTTCGGTTAACTTATTTTCCAAGGTGGGTGCAGAGCTCAAGGAAAACACTATTAAGCAGAGTGATTTTAGTTTTATTTGGAAATTCTTCCTAGGTAAAGAATGAGATGAAGTTAAGTCAGGTGAGGCTGGGGTTTGACTCTAGAAATGACATTCTCTTCTATGTGCTGTGTTTTAAAATACGTATCTGTATTCACGTGCATATATGTGTCACATTAGTATGTATAAATATGCACACATGCCAAATATATGTATATTTTGACCCCCTGGTATTTTAAGCTCAACAATTCATTGAATTTACTGATTGAATTCCTGGGAGCTGGTTCCTGAATTGCTCTGAAGCTGCCTCGATGAAATATTAATGAATCAATTTCCATAGACATGGACTCATTATCTTGCTGGATGCCATTGGAAAACACAGTCCTGCCTGCGGTGTCCTTCCACCTGCCTGTGACATGATTTGATTTTCTCTTTCTCTCTTTTTTAATTAAATAAAAAATGCTATGAGGAAATTTTTTGATAACTTTGAAACAGGCATTTCCATTTTTCTTGATAGGCACCTAAAAGAAGGTAAGCCATTTAAAATAAATTCATGTACCACTTAAGTGATATATTGAAAAGTGGGTCCTGGAAACAAAGAAAGATGTGGCCAGCATAGTTCTGTAATGCCCTTTGAAAATGAGGAAACAGCTATTTTTCAAAATAACCCATCTATGAGAAATGTCTATATTTTACAAAGCTGGCCAACCATCTGATTGTTTACAAAGTTATCAACTTTAGAAAGTGTTACAAAACACAAACATTGTCACTTTAATTTAGGACTGAGAGAAAGTAGCTGGAATTATTCAAGCTGTGTCTACAAAATGCCAAAACAGCTGGTTAAAGCATGAAAAATTCAGTCAGTCAAGCAGCAATTATCTATACATAACACAAATAGCTGATTTTAGGTATTTTCTTTTTTGTTCATGGAAATTGACTGGTTTCTTATGCCTTATATAAGTCAATCCAGAAATGTAATAAAGTGTATTGAACTACAATTATACCAAACAAAGATTTTAGCTTCCTTCTTTCCCTTCATTCTGTTCCAGTAAAGATTATGCATGAGTACCATCAACACCCACTTTACAGAACTCCTAAAAAACCCACTGGTAGGTTGCTAACATTGCGAGACAAAGACTATGTTCTCACATTTAACAGCTTTCATCTGATTTAAAATCAGTGGTGTATCTGAATGTCATGTGATCTGATCATTTCAACACATACATTGTGTAATCTAAGAAAACTATTACTGTTTCAACACATCTATTCTTTTAGGAAAAAAGTGAAAGCCCAAGCTTGACCAAAGAAATCTCAATGCTAAACCAAGAAAAAAACTTTTTTTTTCATCTTTGTTGAGAGAAAACCTGTTTGGTTATTTGCTCATTGTACGGGTTCCATTTCAGTCTGGGTGGTGGGGATCCTATCTGGCAGTGGGCTATACCTCTCCCCAGGCTGATAGAGTCTGTATTCCAAATATTAGGAATGCTTCAAAGCAGCTCCTGGTTTAAAACATTTTGATAAAAGCTATGAAAAAACAATGAGGCACCTGCCTGCATATAGCATTTTTCATAGAATATCAAGGTACCCCTTAACTGAGCAGCTCATCCACAGAGCCCTGTCATAAATCCCTTCTCTATGTATAAACAAGGTCAGGAACAACCAAGAAATTATTTTAGAGGTCGGACACAATTCTAGATCTTTAACCTCAGGGATGGGTTGAGTTCTACTAAAGCTAGAGGAAAAAAATCAAGTTTCTTGAGAATTAACCCAAAATTACTTATTCCATTGAGAGATAATCAAGATTTTAATGAGGAAGAATCAGTTATAGATCAACTGATATCTAATAGGTAACAGGAAAATAAAGCAGCCTTAGTCTTTCTTGATCTAGCCTTTTAGAAGGAATATCTCTTCATTGTCTCTGACACTTTCTGTTTTGGGACACATATTTATTACTCTGCTTGTTTATGCTGTATCATCTCTCTTAGTACAATTCAAGCTCTTTAAAGGTTGACTGTGTCTGATTCTTCCTTCTCTTCTCCATGGCACCCACGATTGTGCTACCTGTTATAATTGCTGAATAAATATGCATGTGATGAATAATAACATGTTGGCTTTAATAATTAAAACAAAGGCATAAATTTTACCCCAAACATCCAGGTTGCTTCTTAGATTCAGCAAATTGCTCAAATGAATTCTCTGTCAAGGCCAAAGAGCTTAATTTTAAGACAAGTTTTCTTCCAATTTCTTTTCAGAAGATAGTTGTATTTCCCCCAGTTTCTTGCCTGCTAGTTTAACTGGCCTTTTGTGTGAAGTCAGGTTGATTTTCATTGGATCTAATGGAGTAGGGATGATGGTCCACGGGCTAAGATGCCAACACACTTTCCCCCCAGACTGTCTTGTTTCTAACTTTCCCTTACCTTGAAGGGTAGCTTGCACATGAGAGTACTGCACATAACGATATTTTACATACTATATAATACAAGGTCTATTAAGTCTTTCAAACTTACTCTGTGCACTGCCTGATGAAATCCAGTGACAAATCTCTACCCACTCTGGAAGAATTAGTATAAGCAAAGCTTATTATTTTCTGTAGCCCATCATTCCTTGGATTTGTGGCCAGACCCTTTACTCTCTGCTTCTCGGAATATCTCAGTAGCACCTCCTTCCTGCAACAATGACAATCAGCAGGTTTTCCTGTTAGAACTAGCAGTAGCAATTGTGTTTATCTCCCTGCCGAAGAGGTTTCCTATTTATCTTCCCTGAGGTGGTGCCCATGTGGCTGTCCTGATATTGAGCAGCTGGACAGATTACACCCCGGAGCCACATCTGTGGACACATAGATCAACACCATTTTTATTGCTTTGGTGCCCAAGAAGTTTATCTTCTGTCAGGGAGATTTACTGCTTTTTTTATGAATTGTTAAGGCCTTCTCCCCTCCCCTGTTTCCTTTCCTCTTCCACTTTATTTGGTTTCAAACTACATTAGCATAATCTGGTCCAGATTGTTAATAGCTGATTAGTTAGTTTTGGTTTCCTGCCATCATTAACAAAGATTTCCAGTACGGCTTCTGTAGAGAAATCTTGGATGGCAAAGAATATAACAGAAGTATTCTGCATAGGAAAAAAATACTTTATGGGTGAGTATACATGGAATGGGTTTGGTTTTACTTGTTAGGCATAAACGTATAATAAAGACACTGCTTTGGATATCATCTCATAGAACTAAATTTTGTTTACTGATGTTGCTCCAGCTATTAGGACATCATCTGTCAAACTTATGTTAGAGCTTTTAAGTGTACAATGCAACTTCCCTAAGACTGTCTCAAATTATTCTTAACAGAGCTCTGTAAAGTGGGAGGAAGAGAAATAATGATTTTTCTAGTTTATAGATGAGAAAATCAAAATTCAAATAGATGAGAAAATCACAAAGTCAGCTGGCCTCAAATCAATCTGAGTCAAAAACTCAAATCTAGAAAAGCATATTTGCATTTCAGTTTCTCTCTTCTCTCCACTGCACTTCAAGGCCACCTCCAAATACTTCTCTTTATGACTGTCAGTTTCACTTCCTTGGGTTTTCTCTCTCCAGTCTCAAAATATGATGCTTTGTCCATTTCCAGAATTCTATGACTTGAGGATGAGATTATGATGAAGGATGTAGTGGTTAATGCAAAATATCTAGCCATTTATCTAAAATGTAAAGTGAAACTGGAGAAAAAAGGTGAGATAGTTCTTTAGAGGATTGATTATATCAATGATTTTTCATCCACATGCAGATTTGAATTACCTGAGGAACTTTTGAACAGGCCTATATCAAGTTCTGAATTAGCATCAACTATACAAAATCTCCCTAAAAAGAAAAGCCCAGGACCTGATGGCTTCACGTCAGAATTCTACCAAACCTTTAAAGAAGAACTAGTACCTATACTGCTAAATCTCTTCCAAAATATAGAAAAAGAAGGAATAT
>CAUYPK010162665.1:0-10536 GCA_963574355.1 Loris lydekkerianus | reverse complement strand
AGACCTGCCATTCGATCCTGTAATTCCTCTACTAGGTTTATACCCAGAAGACCAAAAGTCACAATATAACAAAGACATCTGTACCAGAATGTTTATTGCAGCCCAATTCATAATCGCTAAGTCATGGAAGAAGCCCAAGTGCCCAACGACCCACGAATGGACTAGCAAATAGCGGTACATGTATACCATGGAATACTATGCAGCCTTAAAGAAAGATGGAGACTTTGCCTCTTTCATGTTTACATGGATGGAGCTGGAACATATTCTTCTTAGCAAAGTATCTCAGGAATGGAAAAAAGTATCCAATGTACTCAGCAGTGCTATGTACTAAATTATAGCTTTCACCTGAAGGCTATCACCCAACTATAGCACAGACTATGGGGAAAGGTCCAAGGAAGGTGAAGGGAGGGGGGAGATTTTGGTGGAGGGAGGGTAATTGGTGGGGCCACATCTATGGTGCATCTTAGAATGGGTACAGGCGATTGCACTAATGTACACAGCTATGATTTAGAATAAAAAAAAAATTATAAAAATAAATAAAAATAAAAATAAAAAGGAAGATACATTCAACTACAAAAAAAATTAAAAAGAAAACATAAATAAAATAAAATAAAATAAAATAAAATAAAAACCTCAGAGAGAATCCAGAAATAAACTTTCATATATATAGGCACCTCATTTTGTCAAAGTTGCAAAGGCAAATAAATTTAGAAGGAAGGGGCTTTTTTTTTTTTTTCTGCAGACAGAATCTAATTATGTCACCCTCAGGAGAGTGCCATGGCATCACAGTTCACAGCAACGTCAAACTCTTGGGCTTAAGTGATTCTCTTGCCTCAGCCTCCCAAGTAGCTGGGACTACAGGTGCCCACCACAATGCCAGGCTATTTTTTCTTGCCATTGTCATTGTTGTTTAGCTAGCCCAAGCCAAGTTGAACTTGCCACCCTCCATGTATGTGGCTGATGCCTTAACCACTGTGCTATGGGCACTGAGCCAAGAGGTGACTTTTCAATACATGGTACTAAAACAACTGGATAACTTAGATTGATACTTCACATCACATGCATACATTAACTCAAAATGAAACACACAGAAATGGAGAACCTAAAAATATGAAACACCTAAAATCTAGTTATCAGCCCCAAACCAACCCAATGCCAATATTCATTAACAGAAAAATAGATAAAATGTATTATTTGCACACTGTAATGCAACTCAGCAATAAAAATAAATCAACTATTAATGCATGAAAAACACAAATTCATTTCTAAACACTACTGACAAATGAAAGAAATGAAACCCCAAATAATACACACCCTACAGTACTTCTATTTTATACAATTCTTCTAGACAGAATACTATCTATAGACAAACATCTGGTCAGCCACTGCCTGAGTAGGGCAGGGAGAGGAGTGCTGGGACATAGGGATTGTTAGAAACTTTGAGAGGTCAGAGCAGGCACAGTGGGTCATGCCTGTAATCCTAGCATTCTGATAGTACAAGGCACAGTGTCAACCTGAGCTCAGAAGTTTGAGAACAGCCTGCCAAGAGTAAGGCCCCATCTCTAATAAAAGCATAGAAAAACCTAGCTGAACATTGTGGTGGGCACCTGTAGTCCCACCTACCTGGGAGGCAGGAAGATCACTTGAACCCAGGAATATGAGGATGCTGTGAGCTAAGCTGATGCCCAGCAATGTATTGAGACAGTGTCAAAAGAAAGAGAGAAAGAGAGGAAGAGGGGAAGAAAGAGAGGAAGGAAGGAAGAGAAGGAGGGAGGGGAGAGAAAGAAGGAAATAAGGAAAAGGAGAGAAAGAAGGAAAGAAGGAAAGAGAGAGAAAGAGGAAAGAAAAAAATTCTTTGGGTGGTGATGGATTGTTGTGAGGTTTTCAGAGGTTTTCAGAGGTTCCTACATAATAAATTGCTTCTAACTTCTCAAATTATCCATTTTAAATGCTTACAGTTGATTGAATGTCAATTATATCACAATAAGTATGTAGGAAAAATGTGTGAATGTATTCTCTTTGTGTACAATATCCACTATTAACAAAACTAACCTTAATTAATATAACAAGCAAAGTATTCTATATTGATTCTAACATCTAGGAAAAAGAGTCAACAAGTAACATAAAATTAAGAGCTTCAGCAGGTCTTCCTATGGCTCTGACAAAGATTTATGCTACAGATTACATCCAACAGCTATGAAGGATTCCTGGAATCTAGACTTCTATTTTTTGTTTTAGCTGGCCCAGGCCAGGTTTGAACCCACCAGCCTTCATGTATGTGACCAGTGATCTATCCTCTAAGCTACAGGCACCACCCTGTAGAACATTATTTACATGCAAACTTTAATACACAAACATCAGTGATCACTGATGCAATACAAACTTTATCCCTAGGCCTGAACAAAAAAGCTCATTTCAGTAAGTAACCTCATATTTATACTTTTTTAAAGCTGACATTACTGGCCCTGAGAAGGTATCTATAATGAAGTGATAGCAATATTGATATATTTGTAACATCCTCCCCCACATTTAAAAAATGGAATAAACATGTACTTGCTTAGTCAAAGCAATAAATGAGAAATCATGTTGATTTTATCACATTTGGGTTTTCCCAAGATTCTTTCTACCAGTAAAGACACAGCAAAGAGACACTTACAGTATCCATTGGGAAAAAAAGAGTTAGGATATCTTCAGCTATAATTGTAGGTTGGTGCTATCAACATTCTCTCAGAGTTTGAACAATCATTTCCATTATTCTCTATAGTTTTCATCCACAAAATGAAATTGAATTTTTTGCTCTTTGATATAAATACATGTTCGTATATATTTACAATAGATGTATTGTTTAATGTGTATTACATTTACATAGATATATTGTTTAATGAAATGAAACTTCTCTGATCTTAAATAACTATGGCAATCTCCAAAATACTCTAGTTTAGAGAGATTCCAAGCTGTGTTTAGAGACACAGACACAGAATGAGACAAATAGTGGTGATGGAGTCTGTGTGTTCATACTACCCAAAGCAATCTACAGATTAATGTATTTCACATCAGAGCATCAATGTCATACTTTAAAGAACTAGGAAAAAGACTCAGCATCTGTAGTTCATTGGTTAAGGCGTCAGCCACATGCAGTGGGACTGGTGGGTTCGAACACGGCCTAGGCCTGCTAAACGATGACAACAACAAAAATAAAATAGCCAGATGTTGTGGCGGGTGCCTGTAGCCACAGCTACTTGACTCTTGAGGCAAGAGAATCACTTGAGCCCAAGAATTTGCAATTGCTATGAGCTGTGACACCACAGCACTCTCCTGAGGGTGACATAGTGATACTCTGCCTTAAAAAAAAAAAAAAAAAAGAAAAGAAAAGAAAAGAAAAACAAAAACAACTAGAGAAAAAAGTACTTCATTTTATAAGGAACCAGACAAAAACCAAACAGCCAATACAATTCTTAGAAATACAAACAAATCTGAGGCCTCAGGTTACCAAACTTCATATTACACTGCAAGTCTATGGTGATCACAACAGCATGGTACTGGCAGAAAAATAGAGACATAGATTTATGGAATAGAATAGAGAACCTAGAGAGGAACCCAGCCACATATCGCCATTTGATCTTCGATAAGCCTAACAAAAGTATGCACTGGGAAAAAGAGTCCATATCTAATAAATGGTGCTGGGGCCAGGCCTGCTGGCTCAAGCCTGTAATCTTAGCACTCTGGGAGGTGGAGATGGGTATATTGCTTGAGCTCAGAAGTTTAAGACCAGCCTGAGCAAGAGTGAGATTCCATATCAAAAAATAGCAGAACATTTTATATCATTGGATTGTGTGATGAGAGACAGGGACCAAGGAGGAAGCTGAGTGGAATATTCTTATTGTCCCCAAGAATCTCCTCTCTTGGGTTCCTCCAGCTCTGTCTTCCTGGCTGTTTTCTACCATCTCCTTGCCTGCTCATCCCAGGGGGAACAGGGGCTCAGTCTACATACCATCAGTCCCCGAATTGTAACTGTCCCCTGTGCATTTCATGATATCCTTCATCTGCCTGCACATATCTCTCAACTCCTTTAAAACCAGAAGCTCCACATCAGGGCCTCCTAACAAAGTAAAAATTTGTAGGGCTTCTGGGAACTATGAGGTTGCTGTGTCTAGAGTAAATAAAATTTTATGAATAAAATTGAGAAAAAAATGATTTTAAATGAAAGGATGATTTAAAACAACTGTGCAGGCTTGATGCCTATAGCACAGTGGTTATGGCACTGGCCACATCTACAAAAACTGGTGGGTTCAAACCCAGCCTAGGCCAGCTAAAAAACAATGATAACTGCAACAAAAAATAGCTGGGCATTGTGGTGGACACCTATAGTCCCAGCTACTTGGGAGGCTGAGGCAAGAGAATCGCTTAAGCTCAAGAGTTTGAGGTTGCTGTGAGCTGTGATGCCATAGCACTCTACCCAGGGTGACATAGTGAGCCTCTGTCTCAAAAAAATAAAATAAAATAAAATAAAATAAAATAAAATAAAATAAAATAAAATAAAATAAAATAAATCTGTGCAATATGCTATCAGCAGTACCACCGTTGACAATCACGTAAACTAAATAAATAATTTTACAATGATTTTGGTAAACAAAATTCACAAAATTCCTATTATAATAAGTTTCCATGGAAAAGTTCCTTCAGACTAAAAAATTCTATGATGATAAGATGCTATATTAAAACAACAAAAGGTTTGCAAGTAGATGTCTTATTCTGTAAAAGGTAGTCTACTTTGTCCACCCATAGTTGGCCTTTATAGAGTTGCCCCATATTCAGTCATTTATATAATTTTTATTGATTTCCATTACAATTAAATTTTAATGCTCTTACAAAATTTGACTCAGTTTTTTTATATTACATAACTCAAAATTTGTTGTGTCAAATTGGAATAAGTTCCATTTCAGCTCTTGGTCAGTTAATTTTATTAGGCAGTGTATGTGTGTGTACCATTCTGTATTCAGTATTCTTTGGGATTCCATCACTTGCACAGGCACCACAGCTGGGGAAACAGAGACTCAACAAACACAGGCTATTCCCTGCCTGTTTTTCTCCTCAGGACATCAGTTCATTAGTTAACCAAGTCATATGAAATTGGAGGCTGTGCACTTTTTAGCATAGAGAGTCTCAATCCTGAGCACTCTCCTCAGAGGAGCTAGAGACCTGAAGATATCATGAGAAACATTTACTGAGACATGAGCTAAACCCTCTAAGTTGTGAGGGCTCTGAGCAGCAGGTACAGATTTCACAGGAGGGATGGTGGCACCTGTGGCTCAAGGAGTAAGGGCTCCGGCCCCATATGCCGGAGGTGGCAGGTTCAAACCCAGCCTCAGCCACACACACACACAAAAAACTGCAACAGATTTCACAGGAGAGAGATATGGCAGCTGTTCTGGAACTTATCTGGATGGTGGAGGTTGGGGGATTCAGGTTAAGGGATTAACCCAGGTTAAAGGGATTCAGGTTAAGCTTGTCATGAGAGGCAGAAGGTTTATTCTCAGCATCAGGCCTAGTGTCCTTTTGGTCACTTATGTTGCCTGCATAATTTCAACTCTATTTTCACTAGGGAGGAGGCTGGGGAGTCTGAATGGCTTCCAGATACCATAACTGATTTTCTGTAAAGAGTGTCATCCTGAAAGTGTTGGGTCTCAACATTTTTGGAAAATCATAAAATGTCTGATTGGAAACCTCAGACTATCTTTTGCTGGTGCCTCAGTGCTCAATTTGGAGGCTTCATAACATATATGCTTGGCCAACAGAAAGATGGGATGGCATTCACATTGGTACAACATTTTACCAGAGGTTGAGAAAGTGGCCAGGACATGTTCCAGGTAGTATCTGGAAACTACCATAAGAGAAAAAATCAGTACTTTTACTGTTATCTTGGCAATGAGGGTCCAGTCCTGTCCAATGTGCTTGAATGCAGCATGGAGCCAATGGGAAAATCCACCTCCCATATTTTATCTGTCCATGAGTTGAGAGGGAGCCCAGTTCTTGTCATCATGGGAGGTGTTGCCATGACATGGATCCAATGTCATGTTTCTTTACAGTTGGTTAACTTGTGAGGTCAGACCTGGGACAGATCCATTTTTGAATATGTAGATAGGCATTACCATGCTAAAATGATGTGAGAGAGGAAACATACAAGTAAGATGTGTTAGCTACTCCTCACAATGAATAGCAAAAACACAGACAACAAATGATGCAGAACCTATGAAAACATTTCAAGTAAAAAATTACAAATGGTGGCTCAGCTCCTGTGGCTCAAGCAGCTAAGGTGCCAGCCACATACACGTGAGCTGGCAGGTTTGAATTCAGCCTGGGCCCGCCAAATAACAGCAACGCATGCAACCAAAAAAATAGCTGGGCATTTTGCAGCAGGTGCCTGTGGTCCCAGCTACTTGGGAGGCAAAGGCAGGAGAATCGCTTGAGTCCAGGAGTTGGAGGTTGCTGTGAGCTGTGATGCCACAGTACTCTACCCAAGGCCACAGCTTGAGGCTCTGTCTAAAAAAAAAATTTCAAATCTCCTTTCTCACATAAAGAGGCTTTGAACTTCAATGATGTTTAGAAGAAGCAAATTATAAAATAGATGTGTTTTATGTGACTATCAGGTTGAAAAAACCAATACTTCCTAATCCTGTCTCCTTTTATGATCAGTACTTTGTACATGCTCGTGCAAAGTATAAATTAACACTCAACTTTTCAAGAGCAATTAAGAAATACGTATCAATACTTGAAGGGGAATGTTCTTGCATATGACATTACACTTCCTAAAAAACATCTGATAAAAACACTTGAACAAAAACATGAGTATGTTGTTAGTGGAATATGCTAATAGTGAAGAAAAGAAGAAGAGGAAGAAGAGCCGAAGAAGAAAAGGAAAAGAAAGAAGAGGTGGAGGAGGAGGAGGAGAAACTGTGTGTCTATCTGTATGTGAGAAATCCTTTTGGTCATCTTGGGTTTTTAAGTCAATGCATACCCAAGTGGGTCAGAGAAGTAAAACAAATCAGGGAACTGATAAAATCAAATGAGCAGGATCCAAGGAGAAAAACCACAGCAGAGTCCATTTTCCTTCAGTTTGCTGATGGTTCAGTTGATGCCTCCTGGGAATTTTCTGCAATAATATGTTATTCTGCTACTCTCCTGCCTGAAGAACAATCTATGTGAAGAGTCTGGACTTATCTCAACTTCCTTTTTCACTAAGGAGATAAAAAGCACAAGGACAGTCATTGCTCATGTTTTGGAGTAAAGAAAGCATTGAATATCTTCAAACTTTTCGAAGTCTTCTTTGACCCTTGTGTCATATCTGCCGTCCAACTCCGGGCAGCTCTTCATGATTTCTGATGTACACTCAAGATATACTTTCAGGCTCAGCGCCCTTGCTAAGTGGTTAGGGCACCAGCCACATACACTGGGGCTAGAGGGTTCAAATCCAGCCCAGGCCTGCTAAACAATAACAATTACAAAAATAAAAATAGCCAGGCATTGTGATGGTCACCGGTAGTCCCACCTACTTGGGAGGCTGAGGCAAGAGAATCACTTGGGCCCAAGAGTTGGAGGTTGCTGTGAGCTATGGTTGAGCTGAGGTTGCTGTGGTTTAGCTGAGGTTGCTGATGCCACTGCACTCTACCAAGGGCGACATAGTGAGACTCCATCTCAAAATATTTTTTTGTATATGTATATATATTTACATTTTTATTTGGATTTCATTGTTATTCTACCTGCTACCTGTTATTCTATACAGTTTCAAGATAACAACATACACCTGCCCAAAATGATTCTCCAGTTGCATCATGAGCTCATGAGTAAGGAACTCTGACATATACAGCACTCTCTGTGCACTTCTGTTGTGTTTCTCCATCTATGCGTGGAGAAGGCTATAAACACAGAGTAAATGGAAGATGCTGAAATTTCAATATCCAGTAATGGTTCCAACCTTTCAAATGTCTCACTTTGGCCTTTGTTCTTTCCATTAGTTTTGCAATAGAGCCCTGGAGTCAGAAGATGCCAGACTTTTTAGTTGCATATTCTGCTTTATCTCATCATTTGAGTCCCAGTGCTATGAGGCAGGACTCCTCAAACACTTCAGTTGGCTCTTCCTTATCATGACCATGTGTCCTAAGACCTGACAGTTCTTCCACATTTCCTGTGGGTTTAGAAGTAGGGAGGTCAGGCTTGGCACCTGTAGCTCAGCGGCTAGGGTGCCAGCCACATACACGGAGGCTGGTGGGATTGAATCCAGCCTGGGCCTGTCAAATAATGACAACTACAACCAAAAAAAAAAATAGCTAGGCATTATGACGGGTGCCTATAGTCCCAGCTACTTAGGAGGCTGAGGCAAGAGAATCGCTTAAGCCCATGAGTTGGAGGTTGCTGTGAGCTGTAACACCACAGCACTCTACCCAGGGTGATAGCTTGAGACTCTGTCTCAAAAAAAAAAGAAAGAAAAAAGAAGTAGAGAGGTCAGTGAGTCTGCCTCAATCACAGAAAACATTCAAGGGTTAATGTTAGGGTAGGTTTTATTTTATTTTATCGTGTTTTTTTCAGGGGAAAGCATGAACGCAGTCCCCCTCTACCACAAATTATGCAGTCAATTTTCCCACATTTGGAGAAATTGCAGGGGTCAGCACATCCGGAGCGCAATGGATAAACCTCGCCCTGGGAAAACCACCTTCGTGATCAAGGTATCTCCCCTGCCAGGTAAGTATTGATAGGTGATTTTTTTTTTTTTTTCTAGAGACAGAGTCTCACTTTATCGCCCATGGTAGAGTGCTGGTAGAGTGCCGTGGTGTTTTGTTTTTTGTTTGTTTGTTTTTTTTTTCCACAGATCACAGCAACCTCCAGCTCTTGCCTCAGCCTCCTGAGTAGCTGGGACTACAGGCACCCGCCACAATGCCCGGCTATTTTGTTGTCATTGTTGCAGTTTGGCCGGGGCTGGGTTTGAAACTGCCACCCTTGGTATATGGGGCCAGCGCCCTACTCATTGAGCCACAGGCACCGCCCTATTCATAGGTTTTATTTTAAATTGGGGTTACATTTTAGGACAAGACACAGACAAGTGACCCATTAGGTGTCAATAACTCATGATGCAATAGTCATATCCACAACACATTTTAAGTGGAAACACACACATGTATACACAAATACACACAGTTACACACATACATAGACCAAAAGGAGTGAGAATGATGATGATCCAGCTGAATTTATCTGCTGAGATTGTGAATGATGAGTAAATTCTAAAGAACACAGTAGAACTCTGAGGGTGACTAAAGTGAGATAGAGAGTAAGTTTGCTCTCCAGCTGGACTTACTTTCTGGTGTCTCTAGAATCAGCAGTCACTATGGATAGCATTGGCTCTAATCAAGTCAAAGCCATATCATTTTATCTAATCATCTTTCTCAAGTTCAAGATTGGAAAAGACATTTTATGTTGTCTTTAATTTTTCCTTCCATCTTTATTTTACTACATATGTACATATCCAGTGCAGTTTTATATTGGCCATTTCCAAGTATTTGAGAAATTATAAACATCTATGTGTACAATTTTCAACACTATGTATTTTCTTCATATGCAATGTGTGAATAGACAGTCTACTTAATTCTTTACCTTGAAATCAGGGCAAGGTGTTGGATACTTCTGTGTGGGAATAGAGTCAGAAATTAGATGAGGAATGAGTCCACTGCATTTTTGTCCATGTGCCCCTTGGCTTTGATATCTTGTTGTATGACGTAGTAACAAGTTCCCACAAAAAAAATCTCCCTTATCAGTTTCTGGGTATCCAGTTCAATCTTAACTGGAAACATTTTTATTTAGGCTATCAGGAACAGCAGAAGGAAGTGTCTTCAACTACACACCTTATAAATTGCAGATCCAGCATAACAATCCACACTTTTAATCTGGAGGTGTAACAGAGAAGAATTTTCACTTGAGCTTCCACATGGGATTAGGAACTGGAAACTCAGATCCCTACTGCCCCTCTATGAAATGCCCTACTGACCAGCCCTCTAGTCCCAATAAAGAGGAACATTATTTGGAGAAATAGGTAAGACTCTCTATTTTCATTCCAATGATAACCACACATCCAAAGGCAAGGAAAGGCCTTGTCTATTTATAGGAGGGAGATAGCCCCACTCCATCTCTGGAAAGATCATGGCCTATCAATAGATCAGATGAGACGTGAGCTGGAAGCACTTTGACTGTCTTCACCAGAAGATGACTCTATGGGACTAAAACCTGAAACTTCTCACATTTTTTTTTTCCCAGATGACCATCAGGAACAATTTTTCACACTCTTTTAATAAATTACAGTACCAGAGAAGGAACTTGAACAATATAATCAGAAAATTGACCTCTGAGTTTTCTTTTTTTTTTTTTTTTAATTAAATCATAGCTGTGTACATTGATATGATCATGGGGCATCATATACTAGCTTCATAAACCATTTGACACATTTTCATCCCAATATTCAACATAGCCTTCCTGGCATTTTCCCAGTCA
>CAUYPK010162662.1:0-25176 GCA_963574355.1 Loris lydekkerianus | reverse complement strand
GTGTTTAATATATTATTGTTAAAATTATATGCTTTTGTGTGAGTGTTTGTCTGTTTTGGCAGGTCACTGCGTGGTGTGGCTCTCTGATTCTCACAGTTTAAAATTTTGGCTCTTTGTGTCGAACTTGTTCGCCACCCCTGCATTAGAGTATTGTAGCAAAGAGCCCTCACTGCCGCTGGCCTCATTCTGTCTGCTCGAAGATGAGAACGGCGGCCGGGCAGGGTGGCTCCCACCTGTGATCCCAGCACTCTGGGGGCAGAGGCAGGTGGATTCAAGAGCTCATGAGTTCAAGACCAGCCTGAGCAAAAAAGCGAGACTCTGTCTCTACTAAAAATAGAAAAACTGAGGCAAGAGGATGGCTTGAGCCCAAGAGTTGGAGGTTGCTGTGAGCTGTGACACCACGGCACTCTACCCGGGGCGACAGCTTGAGACTGTCTCAAAAAAAAAAAAAAAAAAAAGATGAGAAGGGCCACAATCCACAGTCTACTCTGGTTTTCATTAACACCAGCCTGCGTGGGTGCAGCAATACACCAGGGCAGATCTCGTGGGAGCAGACTGGGGCCAGGACTCGTGAGTTTTTGCCCCTCCTTCTGTGCCTTTCAGACACCCTTGGAATGGAGGGGAAAGGTCAAAAATCACAGTATCCTGATTGCCTTGAAAATCTGTCCTTCTGAAATCTGACCTGACAAAATTACACGTTGGCTCATCAAATACTAACTGGTAGACAGCGACTGGGCGTACAAAGCAAATCAATATTTCAAAGTGCCCAGAGTTTAATGGGGAAGACAAATGATAAAAACAAATATGAGGGGTGGCACCTGTGGCTGAGTGAGTAGGGCACCGGCCCCATATACCGAGGGTGGCAGGTTCAAACCTGGCCTCAGCCAAACTGCAACCAAAAAATAGCCGGGCATTGTGGCGGGTGCCTGTAGTCCCAGCTGCTCGGGAGGGTGAGGCAAGAGAATCGCGTAAGCCCAAAAGTTGGAGGTTGCTGTGAGCCGTGTGATGTCATGGCACTATACTGAGGGCGGTAAAGTGAGACTCTGTCTCTACAAAAAAAAAAAAAAAAATATATATATATATATATATATGTGTGTATATATATATATATATATATACACATATATATGTATGTATATTAGGATGCAACAGGAAATTTTAGATTAATATTTCATTACAATATATTCTTAAGTGTGGAGAGGCATACTCGTCAAACACAGAGGAAAACAATTACAAGAAAGAATAGAGAGAGGACTGCTTTACTTATAATAAGGAAAATGAGAAAGCAGAGGTAAGTTCATGAAAAAAAAGTAGAAGAAGAAATTTGGAGTTGATGTAGAAGAAAAGTCACACTTCTTTCCTATCACAAAAAAATACAGGTAGGAAAGAAAATTCTTTGCCTTCACTTTGGAAAGTTAAAGATTATAATTAATCTTATAAAACCAAAAAGTAACATCATAAGGACAGTGTTGTCAAGCCCCAGTCCTCAGGTGATCCTGGGGCGGGCTCTGGAATGGGGCGGTTCCATAGGTGTTGTCATTTTATGATTTGATGGAAGAGGCTGTGCTCTGGGGACACAAAGGCGCTGAAGGGGACAGTCACATGGGCTGGTGCAGGAAGCGTGGTCTGTGAGTCAGCTGCTGATCTCAATGTTTATGATTCTCTTAAGATTTGGGGGGAAAGATTCACCCTTATGCAAAGAAGCGGAGTGAAAACGGCAAGGCTGACACTACTTCATGCAAAAACAATCTGTTTCAGTCCCACTTCCTTAGTCTACATGTTGTTTATTTATTTAAAGACAGAGTCTCACTCTGTCATGGTGGGTAGAGCACCATGGTGTCACAGCTCACAGCAACCTCAGTCTCCTGGGCTCAAGTGATCCTGTTTTTTTTTTTTTTTTTAAGAGACAGAGTCTCACTTTGTCGCCCTCTGTAGAGTGCTGTGACATCACAGGACACAGCAACCTCCAGCTCTTGGGCTTAGGCAATTCTCTTGCCTCAGTCTCCCAAGCAGCTCCCAAGCACAGGCGCCTGCCACAATGCCTGGCTATTTTTTGTTGCAGTTTGGCCGGGGCAGGGTTTAAATCTGCCACCCTCAGCATATGGGGCCAGCACCCTACTCACTGAGCCAGAGGCGCCACCCTCAAGTGATCCTCTTGCCTCAGCCTCCTGAGTAGCTGGGACTACAGGCAACTACCACTATGCCTAAATAGTTCTTCTATTTTTAGTAGAGACGGGGTCTTGCTGTTGCTCAGGCTGCTCTCAAACTCTCGAGGTCAAGCAATCCACCCACCTCGGCCTCCCAGAGTGCTAGGATTACAGGTGTGAGCCACTGCACCCATCTAAGACTTTTAAAAAGAAACTTTATATATTCTTCAAAAGTTCAAATTATTAATATTACTTATTCTGTATTTCTTTTTCTCTGCATATATCATTCACAAAGCTAGGCCACTTTGCATATGCACACATACTTAACAGCGCCAAAGGAAGATGAATAAATATGTAAAACACCACGCGGCTGGGCTTTAACACATTAAATGCATACATACTGTGTTTACATGCTGTAGCCTAAGTCCAAACTGCTGCTAATTTCAATTTTAACCAGCTAGAAAGACACATGTTCAACATCAAATGAAAGTAGATGGCTCGGCGCCTGTGGCTCAAGCAGCTAAGGTGCCAGCCACATACACCAGAGCTGGTGGGTTCGAATCCAGCCTGGGCCTGCCAAACACCAATGACAACTACAATTAAAAAAAAAAAAGCTGGGCATTGTGGCCGATGCCTATAGTCCCAGGTACTTGTGAGGCTGAGGCAAGAGAATTGCTTAAGCCCAGGAGTTGGAGGTTGCTGTGAGGTGTGATGCCAGGACACTCTACCCAGGGTGACATAATGAGACTCTGTCTCAAAAAAAAAAAAAAAAAAAAAAAAAAAAGTAGATCCTGTTAGAGAAGGCCAGTCACGAATATCCAAATTTGTTATTTGTTAATAGTCCAACTTTGTTGTTAATATACTTGAAAGTCCATTTAGGATATACATCTCTTGGTGTCTGGCCTGTTATCCAGCTGGTGGTCACACTGACTAAATCTGGACCTGAAAGACACACAATCTTACACATGACCCGTGCTGTCTCTGTACACCTGCCCGCATGCTTATAGAAATAACGTGATTTTAAAAACAGTTCTGGTTGCTTTCATTTTGACTAAAGATATTTAAAATCAATGCTTTGAAAATTCCTTTGGTTCTAAGAACATCTGTCTAGGTCTTAGACTGAAACATTTGAAAATGGTTTTACAAATGATTTCACTATCAAGTATTTCCCAGTAGCTAAAATATTACACGTGGAAAATGAATTTTACAAGCCGAATCATGATTTTAGGCATTTCCTTTCCACAGTGAAGAGTCAGTAGATTAACGCCTGTGCCTCAGAATCTGTGAATTAAAATGTCTCCATTCCTTCTTCAGAAAACCAAACACTTCAATCAGCTTTGCTTCCATACCCGCTCAATCCAAACCCCAATGAGCTTTAGGCAACCACTTGAACCACCTGACTCAGCTCAACTTCTCTCAAGTTGATGACGCTGAGACTGGTGTTGTGTTCACTTAAGAACGATTTACCTTTGTTTAGAATAGTTTGGGATATTCCTGAAGGGTCTGTCTGTGTTCTTCTTCATGATCCCATCCACCAAAACAAACCTATAATTTCATCTCAGAATGAGATGACAGGACTCTTTGTTAAATTTATATAAATCAAGTAATAATGCAGCGATCCACAGTTTAAAAGTGATTTAAAGTGCTCTGTCTGATGTAACCCTGGCAGCACCATCTACAGAGGACTGGCCCTGTATAGTCACACGTGAAGGGGCTGAATTCTAAGGACAGGGATGACTTGCACATGGCTACAAGGCCAGGCCACGCCGAGGCCATGCCACCTGCCAGGATGTGCTGCCCCCTCCACTGCGCCACACCTCCACCCAGGCCACGCCACCTGCCAGGCTGTGCTGCCCCCTCCACTGTGCCACACTTCCACCCAGGCCATGCCACCTGCCAGGCTGTGCTGCCCCCTCCATGGAGACCACGCCACCTGCCAGGCTGTGCTGCCCCTTCCACTGTGCCACACCTCCACCCAGGCCACGCCACCTGCCAGGCTGTGCTGCCCCCTCCACTGCACCACACCTCCACCCAGGCCACGCCACCTGCCAGGCTGTGCTGCCCCCTCCACTGAGCCACGCTTCCCTAGGAAAGAACTGTGGACCATGGTCAGCATATTCTGTGCTTGCTCTTCTCATGAAAAAAAAAAAAAAAAAAAAAAAAAAAAATCAGTGTTATATGCACCCATCCTCTTTTATCTATAAAAATAGATGTTTTTAAAATAGAACAAAATCTAGTTTTCAGGGCAATGATTTCACTAAGGAGAAGGATGACCAAATAAGGAGAAAAACTGTGTTTACCATAACAATTTAAAGGATCTTAGTTCACAAGAATGTTCCTAATGTATTTAAAGGACAAATCAGCATTAGAAAACTATATTTAGGGCAGCGCCTGTGGCTCAGTGAGTAGAGCGCCGGCCCCATATGCTGAGGGTGGCAGGTTCAAACCCAGCCCCGGCCAAAACTGCAACAATAAAATAGCCGGGCGCTGTGGCAGGTGCCTGTAGTCCCAGCTACTCGGGAGGCTGAGGCAAGGGAATCGCCTAAGCCCAGGAGCTGGAAGTTGCTGTGAGCTGTGTGATGCCACGACACTCTACCAAGGGTGATGAAGTGAGACTCTGTCTCTCTAAAACAAACAAAAACAAACAAACAAAAAACTATATTTATACTAACAGCTTTGCTCTGCAGAAAGTTTTCTCATCAAAAAGTTCAAGATATCTTAGACACATACATAATACCCTGTTTCTCACTAGATTTCTATAAAAGCAGAAATCCTATCCTGCTGTTCTTATTGGTACCTTTATCTATCAATTTATACTTTCCTTAATCCTTTTATTTCTCTCTTTCTCCACAGAAAAAAATCCAGGTAAAGCCGTGAAGGCTCAGATGTCTGTGATAAATGCTAAGAAATTATTTGTTTGCCCCCTCTGGTTGCTTACTCTAGTATTTGATTGTGTTAGAAGTTACAAATATTACCTATAAATTTTGCAGTGTCTGTGACATAGGAAATCCCCGGATGCAGTTCTGTGTCTGCAGAGTTTAATCTCCTGCATTGTACGTTCCTGTCTGTGATCAAATGTGAGGAAGGATGAAGATGCTTCCCAGGCAGGTACCAGGGAGGTCCCTCCCACGTGGAGCCACTTGCACTCTCAGCCTGCCCCCTCCTCCCCCCACACCCTGCACACGCACTGCCCCCTCCTCCTCCCCACACCCTGCACGCGTGCTGCCCCCTCCTCCTCCCCACACCCTGCACGCGTGTTGCCCTCACGGCTGGGACTTTCATGTGTGTGTTCATTCCTTTGGAATGCTGACCGTCACGACACTCACTTTCACCTGTGACATATGTGAATATATGCTGCTGTACACAGGGAGTCGTTTAAAACACTCCATCTAAAGCCTACATATATGTGTGTGTTTAATACTTGTCTATACCAAGTGTGTCAAAAATGTACACACATTTTAAGAAAGGAAAAAGCTGTATTAAAATTGTAATACTCAATATATGCTGATAACAAAAGATGAATTCAAGTCATGTGTGAGCACCCGTTGTAATTACAGAAGTCAAATGTGACTCGAGTATTACGAATTTAATACAGTTTTTTCCTTTCTTATAAATGTGTGTGCATTTTTGGGCACCCTCTGTGTTTGCATTAAGGCACAATGACCAGTCAAAGCCGCCAACACACCACTGTGTGCTCCAATCTCAGACAGGCTGTGTGCATAGCCCTGATTTGACCATGCCCCAGGGGAGAGCTTCAGGGAGCTTCTTCCCAAACAGGGACACTGCTGCCCAGCTGACTCAGTCAGCAGAACGGTTCCTGCCTTCTGCAATGAGTAGATGTCCAGGAGATCCTCAGCTCACTTGTCAGCCCTCTCCCTGCTGGAGTCCTTCTGCTCTTCCTGCTTTGTCTTAGGTGGCAGCTCATGCCTTCCAGAGCTCGTGCAAGGGTGGGTGTTCATTAGAAATGCAAGGCCTGGACTCCACTCCAGCACCAGGAGGGGCCCAGCGACCTGCTTTACAAAATAAGCAAGAAACACGGTCCTGGGAAGACAAAGCTTACGGACCACAGTTCTCTCCTCTGACAAGGTGGTCGCTGATAAGAGACCTGCTTGTACAAAGACCCCCAAGCTGGGGAAGGGAGAGAATGAGGATGTCTTTAAAACATGACCAGACATATCAAATGGGGTTTTATCTCCCTACATTTCCTGTAGATCAGTGTGTGCAAGGAGGGGTAAGAGAAAAACTAACTCATAAGAAAGTGGCGAACTCCGATGAATCTCGAGTAGCCCACCAAAAGGAAGTCCCCTGCCTGCTCCGGGTGTAACAGGGCGCCCCAGCTCACCCTGGCTGGACGAGTGCTGCTGACCAACCCTGACAGAGAGGCTGGAGGGGTGCACCTCCCAGCTCGGTACATGCAGGGTCAAGGATTGTCGGAGCTTCAGATTCTTTCTATCTTTCTGCTCTATCATCTGCGGTTTATTCTCAGACTGTCTCCCTTAGAATCACACAGTGGGTGTGGACATTAGTGGTAGGTGGCCCTTCCAGAAGAGTCTATGTCAGCAGAAAGGAGAGACTGTTTCTTCCCATGGCCCCAGCAGGTTTCCTTGTCTTGCAAGGTGACTGGGACCCCCATGTCCAGCTTGGACAAATTAGATGTACCTACGGGGTCATGGAAAGTGTCACTTCCTGTGAAGACAGGAAGGAGGGGTGGGTGGAGGCAGCGGCCGTGCTGGCCTGTCCCTGGGGCTGGTAAGAGGGGCCCTCTAGGCTCTGATCCCCCTGCCCAGGGTCTTTCTGGGGTTGTTCCTTTGGGGCTGGTGCACAACAGTTGTGCTCCCACTGGGCTATTATTCTGGGTGTAGAAGAGCCGTCTCTGCAGAGTGCACACCTTGGTCCTACCGCCCCGGGGGGGGGGGGGGGGAGAGGCAATGTCAGTGGCCTTTGCTCTCCTGCTCTGCTCAGATTTACCAAATCTGGTAAATCCAGATTTGCTGACCAGAGGGTGTAGCTGCTCCTAATGGCTGGTCAGTGAGTGTGCCATGTGGCCAGAAGCCAGCTCAACTCCTCGGCCATGTCCAGGAGGAATCCAGAGGTAGGTAGTGAACAACCAGCGTGAGCTTCCGCTACGTTCTGGAAGCTAATACAGACGTCTCCTGACTTTCAGTGAGAGTGGCCAGCATCCCTCCTGGTTGAACTGAAGAAGCGCAGGTGCCCCCATCCCCAGCAGGAAGCCTCTGCCCTGGGAACAAGCCATGGTTTAAGTGAGTGGCCGTCCCTCCCTGGCCATGGCACCCCTGCCCTGGCTCCAGACAGTATAGGCTGGTGTGTACGGACTCACTGCCAGATGTGGGGGATCTCTGCTCTTGCAAAGGACCATTGGTGGCAGTAGGTAATTTTTTTTATTAATTTTAATTTTTAAATAAAGGTAGGATGTCTGTTAAGTGCTGTCTGTGATTCTAGGTGTTCTCAGGACCTGGCAGTTACTCTGGAGTATCACAGAGGCAGCCTTTTGGCTTTGGGGAAATTATCCCCCAAAGAAGTCTATGGGCTTCCTGTGGTAAAGCAGAGTTAACGTCTCAGCGCCTGCAGAGCTCTGGGGTGAAGACAGTGATAGCGGGAAGAACGGTGCTTTAGGACCAGCAGGACCCGAGGTCAGGTATGAGATGCCTGTGCACATGCCATGGGACCTGGTAGCAGCCTGAACTCGGATTTCCTAATCTGTGTCACGTGGATGCCTCACGGTGGTGGGGTGACTGGACTTGTGTGCCCCAAAGCGTGTGCACCATGCTGGCCATGAGCGTTCAATCTCCACTCGGCAGCACCAAGGATGTGGCGGAGGCGGCTTTGGCAGGGACAGTGGTGCCCCCGCTCTGTGGACCACTCATAGAGCTCACTGTCAAACAAGGCAGCATCACACCAGCGACCGAATGCAAGGCTCTGCGTGACACACTTAAACCCCACTCTGTGACGCGGCCATTTGCCACCTACGCCTGCCACTTCTGTGGCCTTCAGGATTCCGGTTCCAGCTGCCCAGGAGTGGGCAGCCAGGCAGAGTGTTTCTGCACTTTGTTCACCCAGCTCAGGACAATGGCGACTTCCTCTGCATTGTGTGGTGAGCGCTCACAGGCACACATTTCACGAAGATGCTATCTACACCCATTTCCTTCATTCAGCTCCAGCCTGGCTATTTCAAGCACTTGATTTGTGGATAGGGCTATCCTCCCCCAACATTCTTGCAGGGAAAAAAAAATGAATGGAACAAAAGATTTACAGAGAGAGCAAAGAACACACACATTCATAATATTAACAAGGAACCATTACTTAATAGTAAAAGGAAAACAGCTTAATAATAGTGGCTTGCAAACTACATCTGACCCACAGATTCCATTTGTGAATGGATCCAGCCATGTGAACATTAAAGCTGTATGTCCCAGGCATGTATTAGAATTCCCTGTAGCTTTTTTTCATAACATTACTGTAACTTGAGGCTGCAGGAGAATGCCGGGCCTTGAGCTCTCAGCTGCTGCCGGTGAGACTGGAGCTTAAACTGCTTCCCTTGTCCTCCTGTCTCCAAAACACCCTAGGCTGCCGGGAGGAGAACCAGGCTTTAAAACACACTATTGTCAGGGATTTCTTTAGATAGGAACCTATATTTTATTAAATTTAATTAATGACTACCAATTATGTGGCAGGATTTAAAAGAAAAAAATCTTATTTAAAAAAATTATCATGCTCTGAAACTAACTTTCAGCATGTTACAGAATTAGAATTTCAGTAAAGGCAAACTTAATTCGTCTGTGTTCAAAGTTATGTGTTACTTGCAAACTACCTTTAATTGTTTAAAAGGAGCAAGAAGTAGGTGTTTCTATAAGACAATAACGTAAGTTTCTACACTGTGATGTCTGCACGTGTTACACAGACAGAAAAGAAAACCAAACCCAATGCTGACAGACGCGGAGCCTGCAACAAGCTGTGTCGCACATGCAGTCATGCAGAGATTCTGCCACAGAGAACGCCCTTGCTCAACAAATGTCCAAGCAGCTGCTTGGTGCTGAGATGACTAACAGATTACTCCCAAACAACTGAGAAGCAGCCACCTAACAGATCACATCCAACTCTAAGTTCACTGTGTGACAACACTTATGACAGTTCTAATATTTGATCACATTCCCTGTATACATATAACATTAAAATAAGCTCATTTTCACCCCGTAGTTTAATGTCAAGTAGAATGTGCAGAGCTGATATTGAAGAGCACGACCATTTGAACAACCTGATTCTCCTGACGTTTCCCAACACAGTTGACGACTACAGTGTGCTCAGCACGCACAGCCACACACACACTCAGTAACCTCCCTCCTGCTGGCTGCAAAGCCTGGGGTGACCAGGGGAGAGGAGCCAAGGAAAGAGGCGGGTGTGGTCGCTGTGCAGTTCAGAGAACTTGTGTCTTGTGCTCTGGCTACTGGCAAGAGGAGCTGGGCCTTCCTGCCCTACACCCGTCAAGTCATACAGGTGACACCTGCTGGGGTGCCAGAGTGAGTCTCCTCCCACCTTCATGGACACACAGCCCTCATTCAGGGGCCTCAGGGAGTAGATGAGGAGACCAGTGCCAACAGCACGGGGCACGGCCAGCCTCTGGGCTGAGTGTTTTATCCCCAGTTCAGATCACTTGCACCTTTCAAACGTTCACATGTTTGAGCAGAGGCAGGCACAGGATAAAAGCTCCTCATTCCAGGGTGGCGCCTGTGGCTCAACGGAGTAGGGCGCTGGCCCCATATGCCGGAGGTGGCGGGTTCAAACCCAGCCCCGGCCAAAAGACTGCAACCCCCCCCCCCCCAAACAAAAAACACCGCCTCATTCCACTCATGAAGAGGTGACACCTGTGCATGTTGTGATGGCTTTTACAGAGCAAATGGAGGCATGATGAGCCATGACTTGGCCAAAGCTCTCATGAAGACAGATTTTGTAATCTTCAGTTATAGCCACAACCTATTAAATAATAAAACCATCAAAGTAAAAATGTGAATGCACAGTGGGCTGAGCCACGTGCAGTGTGGCACCAGGACTATTCCAATGAGACACAGAGACAGTGGACACGGATGCTGACGCATGAAGAACACGGTCACAGCTGCACAGCTAGGGCAAGGGAGCGCAGGAGATTGCCATCTGCCGAAGCCACAGAACTTGTTTTATCCACAATGTATTTTTATCAATGGCCAGAGAGTGCCACTGTTATGATCTGTATAAATTCTCAATTACTTAAACTATGTGGGATAACATCTCACAAGGTTCCCACTTACATTTGAACTCGGTTAGAACATTCATTCTCTCTCTCTCTTTTTTTTTTTTTTGAGACAGTCTCACTGTGCCCTGGGTAGACTGCCGAGGTGTCAGTCTATTCATAGCAACCTCAAATTCCTGGGCTCAAGTGATCCTCCTGCCTCAGCCTCCTGGGTGGCTGGGACTACAGGTGCTTACCACAACTTTTCCTACGCTTAGTAGAGACGGGGTCTGCTCTTGCTCAGGCTGGTTTCAAACTCCTAAACTCAAGGGATCTTCGCACCTTGGCCTCCTTATCACAGGTGTAGCCACCGCACCCGGCTAGATCACATGCTCTTAAAGTGCCTGTTTGTAAGAAAATGTAAAAATTCCCTGCTTTCTGGGGCTACTGTCCACCGAATACACAAAAAAGCATACACTTTCTGAGAATTCCCACAGTCAATGGAGACTTGCACACATCATCCAGAGGAGAGCCCAACAGACTGAGGCAGAAAATGGGGCGGGATGTGGCTAATACAGGATTCGACAAATGGCTGTGTGGCTTTTTCTGAGAGCTTGTCTCTGGGCATATTCCATCCTTAAGCAGTTTAATACCACTCATCAAATGAATCTGTGCTGTGCTCTGTTCTGGGGTCGATGAATCATGTCCCCGTGGGTGTAAGCAAATTAAGGACAGGTTAATTCTTCTAACAAATGGTAAATAAAAATTCAGTGATTAGAAGAAATCCTCACTTCTGCTTGTCGTTTACTGAGTGCAAGCTGATGTTTAAAGCGATAAAGACATTTTGACAGACAGCTCTCAGCTTTTATATGTTTTCTTTCATTCAGCAACAGGCTTACCTACTGAGGAAGCGAGGTGTAGTTACGTGAATATCTTTATAATCTTTTAATCCTTTAGTGTTAATTACCCTGTACAGATCATCCAGTATATAAAACGTTATTACAAAATGGGTTTCATGAGAAATTCAACCTATTTTGCAGACTTTAAACGGGTTGTTTGGGCAGGAAAAATTAAAGGGGTACTTTGCAATAACCCTTATGCTTAAAGGGCAAATTTTGTGTTCGGTCAGGTATATGTGATCTCCGGTACAATGACATAAACAGACTCTGATGGAGCTCTGGGAAGGTGGCTCCCACGTATCACCCGGTTTGTGAGGCTCTGACACTTCCCCAGGCTCCTCCTGCAGCTAGCTGGTAGGGATGAAGTAAACCTTCACACCTGTGTGTCCACCTTGGAGAGGATGACACTTCCCTTCACACCACGCCAGACAGAGTGCGATGATGGTCAAGAATTCATAGGAATGCAGTTCACTCCCCAGATACCCATCCCCACTTCTCAAAGCAACAAGAGGTCTCCCCTCACCGCCCAAGAGTAACTCAGAGCACATGGGACAGGGGCGTGGCGAAAGAGCCGCCAAGTTGCTGTCTGTGGTGTGTGCTTAGAATGCCCAAATCCCTGATGTTCTGAGCAGCAGTGCCAAGAAAAAGGCATTGGCTGTAGCCGTTATAATAACTGATTTTCAGAAAGTGAGGAATCCCTTTTGAAAGACAGCTGCTTTAGGTTTTGACTTGAGCGTGAGTTTTGCAGACAGTAGCCTTGTCACGAGCCTAGAGAGTCTCCCCCGGTCTCACAACAAAGTCTTCACTAATCAAACACAGCTCTTCCGTACCCGGGGTGCTCTCCACCGCCTGGGGAACACGCCCACCACTCACGACACACAGCTCTGCGTCTGGTCACGCACCCCGACAAAGTGAGCTGAGTTGAATCTACCTTTTAAACCATCCACTGAGCAGCAGCTTATTCATTCGCCTCTTCATTTATTCCACAGACATTCCCTGACTGCCTCCTGGGTACCAGTGACCAGAACGGGCACACAGCTCCCAGTGCAGTCAGCACTCAAGAAAAGAGGAGGGAAGGGAGGAAGAAAAAAAATAGCATCTTTGCTATTTGGCAAAATCCAGTGATGCTTATGCTAATAATCCAACATTATCAAGAAACACCAAATTTCATTCAGCGCCTTCACAAATGTCGTTGGAGGGACAGGGGTTCATTTGTAGGAGCCAGATTTTCATGTATAATCATCTTAACAAAATTTGAAGTTAACACTTGAAGACATTAACTCAACTCTCTGAAGAATGGACCATCCAAGCTCAGACGAGCGTTCACAGGGCCTGCCCCTGACTTCAGCCTTCACTCTCACTTTCTCCGGGGGAGGAGGAGCAGCCACAGGAAGGGGTCGGTCCTCAGGGAGACGCAGCTGCCTCCCTGCCCTGCCTGGGGTGGGATGCAGACTTCTTGTTCTCAAATACCTGGCCCTTGAAGCCAAACTTACGCTACAAAACAAAGAATAAAGGTAACTCAAACTGCTGACGTTCAAATAGTTTATCCAAGTTTAAATCATTAAAGAAACCTCCATTTCTTGGGTTTATTCTAGTCCTCCATTGATTGTAGTTCTGGCTCCTATTAGCTAATAGGTCCACACACTCAAGAGTTTTTAAAGGAAAAGGGGATACAGATACCACATCAGCAATTTGTATGCCCAAACACCGCAAGCACATCCACATGCACAGACACCAACTTGCTCAGCTCCTGGGGCCCCTGCTTGTTGCCCTTGATAAGTAGAATCCACCGAAGGGTATAAAGGATATTTATAGGAGCGAAAATCTCTGAAGTCTTTCAGCATTTGATTGTTTTATGTAGTTGTGAGATGATGGTTTGGGGAGGAAGAAGGAAATTCCAAAATGTGAATGGTGTTTAAACCTCTTAAATTTTTTTTCTTCAAAGGGAAGAAAAAAAGGAATAAAATTACGATTTCCCTGTTGAACAAGATGGCATGCAGAATGGCTGTGGGCAGAAAAATAACTAAAAAGGATATAAAGACCCACTGACTTGAGTCCCTTTCATAAAATATGTGGGTTAAAAAAAATCCAATAACCATAAAACAACCTTTTCTTTGATGCCGAACAAAGAACAACCTTGAAATTTAGTGCTGTTGAGCAAATGAATGAAAAATACAGATGTCTTTACCTTCAGCTCAACTCGGGTTTGCCATCTGAACACCCCCATGCTTAACTCTTTATACGACTAATCGTATCAAAACATTGTGTTAATAGCAAAGGTTTAAAGTAAAACTTAAAAATACTTCTTTTTTTTTTTTTTTTTTTTTTACTCCCTTAATGAAGTAGAAAATTCAGCTGTGCCATATCCCTTTTCCTGTCCTCCCGGAATTACAAGACTTAAAATAACACATAAAAGCAAAATCTGTATATCTTTTCCTGGTGTCCTACTCCAGTCTGATTTTTAAAAATTAAGATATTGATTGCTTTATTTAAAACACAGGACCTTGATGCTATTTTGATTTTCCAAAGTCAGCTCATAATACCAATTTCCCTAAAGGTCAAAGACAATGCATTAAGGAAATACCACCTGCTACTTAGAGCTTGCACAGGAAGTCTGCATTTCCACTTGGTAATGTATTATTTGGGAGAAGGAAATGATAGCCTGCTCCATCATCCCGAGGCAGAGCAGCAGACAAGAGGAAAAGCGGCCACACCAAATTTCACAGACAGTGAAAGCTCAGTGGAGGCAGCCAGAAGGCACGTGTCGACAGTAGGAGCTTCACCCGACTCTGCCTTCTGCTCCTGTGAGAGCCAGCTCACTTGCCAGCCCACCAGAGAGGTACGGGTTCTGGGCATGTTTTTCGATCTATTTTTTTTTTTAATTTTAATAGTAATAATATTTTTTAAAATTAAATCATAGCTGTGTACATTAATGCAGTCATGGATGTTTTTCAATCTTTTTTATAAACACTCTTGAGGGATGAAGGTGGTGGGTGTGGCCACGCCCCGCAACCTGCCCCAGAGAGTGAGGGCAGAGCGTGGGGGATTCTCTGCCCAAAGTTCAACAGGCCCTTTCCACAGTTTATTTACAAACCAAACAAGGCTGAATGAAGACAGATTACTTCCCACTGTCCAGCTCCCAGCAAAGAGGACGCTGAGCCAGATACAGTGCACATGCTGAGGAGACCCCGAAGCAAGTCCTCTTACTAGGGGCATTCAGCTGCCCCGAGGTCTACAGTGGGCTTTGCCCTGCACGGTCGGCTTTCCCAGGGCGCACCTGCTCTCTCCTCTTTCCTCTCATCCTCTCCTATCTTTTATGGTTTCCTTCTCCCTACGGTTCTCATACAACATAAGCACAATCTACTCCCCACCCATGTATCTCGTACTTAGTGGGTTCAAGAGAGTCACCTGTGTCTTGACCCATTAGAAAACTTCACTCAGTTAACTGATCAGTGATTTTATCTGGGTGAGGGAGGGCAAACAGCAAGTTTAACCAACTTTTTTTTCTTCAGTGGGTTGAATGAATATCTTGTTTATGTATGTATGTATCTTTCTGAGACAAAGTCTCACTCTGTCTCCGCATCACAGCTCACAGCAACCTCACACTCCTGGGCTCAAGTGATCCTCCTGTCTTGGCCTCCCAAGTAGCTGGGACTACAGGTGCCCACCACAATGTCTGGCTAGTTTTTCTATTTTAAGTAGAGATGGGATCTTGTTCTTGCTCAGGCTGGTCTTGAACTCCTGAGCTCCAGTGATCGATCCATCTCAGCCACCCTGAGAGGTGGGATTACAGGCAGGAGCTAATAACCTCTTTAAGGTATAGAAATATTTTAAATTGAATTTAGTTTAAAATTGTGTAGGAATGTGCACTCACTGGACAGTGAGGTATTGATGTACTTGAAGAACTGGTGTAAGGTTGTTTTGTTTACCTGTGTAAATTAACTAATTAAATAGGTATCATTTTAGGAAGATCAAGTTGATACGTTTTTCTTCAAATTTCTAAATCAACAGTGAGTCTTTAAAATTAGCAGTATCTTCCTTTCATCTTTAAGAGGAAAATTATTTAAATTTGGTAGTTGTGATGCACTGTGCACAAGCAAAGGAACCCCCGCTTTACAAACCCAACGTACTCAGGAGTGCACCTGAGACCGAGGGCGGGACGGGGTCTCCCCAAGGAGCAATGGTCTCGCAAACTTTGGTGAAAGAACCACCCCAGCTATTACCAGGAAGCGGCTCTGAGGGCAGAGAAATGTGGACTTGTCGGCACAGTACCCAAATACCTGTAAAAACCCTTAGCCAGTTCCCTGAATATTTTGGTTCAAATTCTAAAAGTTTGCTGAGCACAGACTAGCTCTAAAGTTGTAAAAAGATTAGAAAAATGTGAATCCAATATAAATGAAAAGGATTTGGATTATTTTGGCTTGAAGAAGGAATGTTAGTGCATTGAGGGCTGTCTTAATGACACAAATATATGTGTTCTGTGCGTATGTGTAATCTTTCCACAGACACAGTCATTCTGTGTGTTTAATCTCCACATAGTCACTGTGTGTGGGTAATCCCCACACTGTCACCGAATGTGTGATCTTCATACAGACCTAGACACAGTCATTCTGCATGTGTGTAACTTTCATGCAGACGTTCTGTGTGAGTTTACACAGATACAGTCATTCTGTGTGTGTAACCTTCATTCAGACATTCTGTGTGTGTAACAGTCATTCTGTGTGTGTAACCTTCATTCAGACATTCTGTGTGATTTTACAGATAGTCATTCTTACAGTCACAGTCATTCTGTGTGTGTAACCTTCATACAGACGCTCTGTGTGTGTGAGCTTCCACAGACACAGTCACACACCACCTGCTGATGTTCAGTCCACAACGGACGGCCTAGATGACAGTGGTCTGCTAAGATTATAATGAGCTGAAAAGTTCCTGTCTCCTAATGATCTCTTCAAGATCCTGAACCTATGCAAATCTCGGCTAATGTGTGTGTTTGTGTTTTAGTTTTTAACAAAAAGTTTAAAAAGTAAAAAATAAAAATAAACAAAATTAAAAATAGAAAAAAGCTTATAAAGATACAAAGAAATTTTTGTACAGGTATACAATGTGTTTGCAATATAAAAAGGCAAAAAAAAAATCAAAGAAAACTTAAAAGTTTATAAAGTAAAAAAGTTACAGTAAGCTAAAGTTAGTCTATTGTTACAGCAAGTATTTTCTTATGACTTTAGTGTGGCCTAAGTGTTGGGCGTGTGCAAAGTTTGCAGCGCAGTGACACCCCACCTTCACACCCACGCCCAGAGCAGTACCAGTCCCACAAGCTGCACTCACGGTGAGTGCCATCAGTTTATTATAAAAGAGACACCTGGAAATTATTTACATGATGCAAGATTTAAGAACTTCAGTGGAAGGGGCAGCTTCCTGTCAATGCCATTTCAGTAGTGATTTATTTCAGTCTACATACTTTCCAAGAATGTCGCCATCTCTAAATAAGAAATAATCCTTGTCATCTAGAACTACTTCAGTGCCTCCATATTCTGGAAGAACTTCGTCCCCAACTGTCCCACTAACTGGTTGGTGGGAGACCAGCTCTCTCCAGCCTCCGTCAGAGCCCGATCCAACAGCCACTACTGTCGCTTGCAATACTTTTCCTTGAGATTTTTCTGGAAGCATAATGCCTCCTTTGGTGACAGTTCTGGACGCACACCTTTCAACCAATACTCGATTGAAGAGTAGAAGAAACTTTCTAATTGCCTGTCCTGCCATGGCCCCCACTCTGCTCGTCCACCACTGCAGCTCATTTTTTATTTTTAATCTGTACTTTTCCTGTGCCTCTTTTATGTTTAGATACACAAATACCACTGTGTCACAATTGCCTACAGTGCTCAGCACGGCAGCAACAGCGCAGGTCTGCGTCTGCTCAAGAGCATTCTGTGACGTCCGGACAACAACGGAGTTGCCTAACAAGGCATTTACGTGAGTCATGATGGAAGTTTTGCGATACACAAAATCAAGAAATGTAAAATCTGTGTGTACAGAAAAAATGAGGCCCCTCCCCACCCTCCGCCACACCATTAAGCTTCTTGTTGCACAGTAAGTGGAGGAATCACCAGATATAGGTAGATACTCTCCCCGAGTAGGAAACCAGTGTGGTTTTCAAACAGTCCCTAGATTTCACCACTGTTAAGGCTGACGGAGGCTCAAACCACAGGCTGGCCACTGTGTTCATGCTCGATTACTGCTGCTTTTAGGGGTTAATGGTTTTCAAAAATCAGTGCTTCCCTAATAAACATAGGATTTAGTTGGGATTCTGGTTGTCTGGGGTTGGTATTCCTAAGAACAGAATAATTTATTTTGCCCTGAGCAGGTGTATATAAGAACAGAGGCTGTGCTGGTAAGAGAGAACCTGGGAATTGGGAATATATTATCCTCTGTAATTTCTTCCAACAACAAACCTAGTGGGAAGAGGACGAACACTCTACCCCTCCTCCCCACAGTGCCTAAAGAGGTTTCCCTTAGCCATGTTTCCCCCACGAGAAGAGCACAGCCGGCTGTTCAGGGCTGACCAAATCAGGATGAGAGCAGAGGTGGCCCCAAAACTCATCTCTGTGTGTATTTCTTTCAAATTTGAGACATCTTTTTCCTTGAATGAACAAAAGGTATAAAAAACAGTAGTTAGATTTGCAGAGGGCATAACAAAGGCCTAGAACCTAAAATAGGGCACATCTATAATAAACACTGTGGAGTACATACTTCTGAGCTACGCGTAATCAACTACAAGAATCAAACAAAAATTCATCTCGGAATTTAACATTTGAGGAATATCAGGGCTGAGTAAAGGCAGTGAATGGAAGCTTCTCGCATTTTCAAGGGCCAGAGGTCAATGGTGTTCTTTACTCGGTTAAGTTTTACCTCAAAGCATGAAGTTTCTCTGCTCCCTAATGTGCTCATGGCCAGGGCCACTCTAAAAACACGACAAGACGGTGCAAGAGGAACAGAGGAAAACAGAAACCCTGGAGGAGAGAGGAAGGCCACGGCACTCAGGACAACACAGCGACCCCCGGTGGCAGACAGAGGCCACATGCAGGACAACACGGGACATTCCGGGAACCTCGGCGCCTGTCCTACGTCCAGTGTGTGGCCGGAGATCCACGTGTGTGACCACTGGCAGGTTGTTTTCAGATACAGCACAAGGAATGCAGGAATCCAGGTAGGTCGGATGAAGAAACATTAAAATGATTTCCGTTCATTTAACAACCAGCCTCAATGACATGAAGGAGAAGTGGGTAGAGCTCACACTGCCCTAAGTAAACCAGGACAAAATGGACCTTAATTACGGTGAGAGAAATCCAGACGGCGTCCTCCCCAGTGCAGGCGGCTGGTGGGGTCAGAGTGTGACTTCCCTGGGGTGACAACGTTTGGCACCTCTGCTCAGAGCTCTAGAGCTCCGCCTGCAGCCACAATTTGACACCTGCCTTGGTGTCCTGTTCCACTTCCCTGGGCTGCTCAGGTACAGGAACCTACAGCGATTAAGTTATTTGCTACGCAAGGAAGGGAGTTGTCTGACCTGTGGCATCATGAAGGGCTTTTTTGACTAACCCAGCACCATAGTGGTGGGGCAGCCCAGCCCCTTCCTCAGAACCAAGGTGGCCTGGCCACAGCACAGGGGCCTGATGGGGACAGTGCTCCTTCCTCAAGGAACATTCCGTGCCCCAGTCCTCCACACCCTGACCCCACAGCCTTCGAAACATCACTTTATACAAATGAAAATAACAGGGCTGCTCTGCTTGGGGTGGTACTGATACAGGACAAGTGGCATCCCAGCTAGCTCGTGGAGCTGGGAGACGCGGACCGGCTGCCTCTGCGCCTCGGCAGTGTTGGTGCAGTGCAGCAAGTTGAGGGACCAGTGGGCTGGAGGGTAGGAAGGGGGCCCCTATTTCCTAGGCCTGGGAATGAAAGGGATTGTAGCCATTCATTTGCGACCCAGACATGACCCAGACACGATGTCCCAGACACCCTAAATGTAACTATCAAGCCCCGCTAAATGTAACTACCGAGGGCCAGACATGTCCCAGACAGGTTGTGTCCCAGACATGACCCAGACATGTCCCAGACATGCTAAATGTAACTACCGAGGGCCCCATGTGACTATATAGACCCCTAGACAAAGAGCAGGGAGACAGACAGATGGACAGACAGAGAGCTTTTCTCTCCCGACTTGGGTTTTCTCTTCCTGCCAGGAGCTCTGGCGCTTCTGTAGTCTTTTCTGTACATTGATCCTGTCTTACCACTGATCTGTGGTCTGCGGAGTCATTCTTTGAATCACCGAGACCAAGAACCTATTGAAGCGTGAAATTCTGGTATCAGGAGGACCCAGAATCCTGTCTTTTTACTCCCAAAGGAGCCTTCCTAAGGATGGCCGTAAGGATTTTTCACTTCCTTTTTCATTGTTTGGGCCCAAGTCCACCAAATGAGTTAGCAGGAGGCGCAGCTGCCCCTCCTGGGGGACGGCATTCGTGGGGGTGAGCGGTTGACGTGACCAGGCGCAGGAGAGCTGGGTCTGGAGTGCACGCTCTGAGCAGACCGGCATTGCCCTTGTCTGTTTCTCTTCTTCTCCTGGAGTTCTCTATTCCACTTCAGTAGACTCTTGATGTTTCTGAGGACTTGGAAACCCCCCTCAGTTCACAGTCTCTATATTTGAGAATCCAGGAAATACTTCACTCAGGTTTGGAAATTTCTCTTGAAACTGTATTACTATCCAGAGGCAGGCGTTTCCTGTGGACGCCCTCAGACCACAGTGACTCCCTGTCCACCTTGGCCCAGGACTCATCTCCTGCTCGGTGCCTATTTTCACAGAGGAACAAACACACACTGGTTTGGTCTCTTTGAGAGAGTCGTTGTGTAAACCCAAGTTAGGAAGCAAGTCACACTGGGCTGTGGCTACCACGATGTGCTGGCTCATTCCACCCACAGGCTAAGTGGCTCACTCACAAGCATCAGCTTCCAGGAGCGAGGACTCAACTTTGTGCCTGAGAGAAAGGACAAATTGCCCAAGTTGCAGACCTCAGGGGCCACCTTTGGTGGCGAAAACTGGCTGCCTGAGGTCTGTGGCATTGTCTGTAAGAAGTCTTGACTCCTTTGTGGATGGAGGGAACAGGATGGTTTGAAATAATATAAAACAAACACGACGGGGGATCTGACGTCGTCTGGTGAAAAGTGTGGGCTATATTCAGCCATTTACACGTGGTATACGGATTCCACCACGTACACAATGCTACTGCACGTCCTTCAGTGGTGTGGACAGACTCACCCTTTTGACCTCACCAATTTAATGGTGACTATGGACATGCTGTGTCCTCCAGAGTTGGGAAAATGGCAAATTTACATTTATCTTAAATTCTACTTCATCTGCAAACTGTGTGACCTGGAGACACCTGCCCCTGTCACTAAAGTGCCTCCCGGGCTGCCCGTTATCCACGCTGGTGTCCGAGGTTCGGATCCACCGAGTGGACGTCAGGTGCCACTCTGCAGCCACAGGTGGCCATGAGACTCGGGGGTGAGCGGAAACGGGGAGACACACCCACAGCACTTGGCTTCTATCAGGACCACAACCATCTTTTCATGGATATTTTGTGTTATTTTGCTTTCTTTTGAGCTAGATTCTCATGGGCTATTGTTGTATTTTCATTAGAAATACTGTCTTATATATCATTTAACAAGCAAACAAAAATGCCTTACGTACACTGACAGGCATAGTAAGACGAGTGATGAAGGTGCTATGGTGCTTCCCGGGGCACCAGTCTGCATTTTTTATGGTGTTTTCTGTCTTCTCTTCCAGGGACTTAGCAAGTCTATGCTGCTTCATGTCCCCTAATGGATGTGGCTATAAAAATCTGTGAGGTCTGATAAACGTCCTTATCTGATATTTGCTCATCTTTCGTAGAAACTTCTATCAGCTGGAACAAGACTGTCCCAGCCTCCCTGTTCTTTTCATCCGGCAGATTTACCAGAGCAGTGCCCTTCTGAGCTGCTCTGAAAGTTACAGTTAACCCACTGGTATATCCTGCTCCCCAGCACCACTGACCTCACTCCAAAAATAGGAATAACCTCCAGGAAATGGATGCTAACAACCCTTATTATTTAATAAAATAAGGAACACTGTTACCCTTTTCAACCCTCTCTCCACAGCCTTTACAGGAGGATGTGTGGGTGACACTGTGAGGTGTGGACCGATGTTACCCACAGGACAATTTTCAGCCTGAGACCCGACCTCCTGGAATCTGTCGGCACTTTCATCCTGTTCTTCACCCAAAGGTGAATTTTGTTTGTTTTTGGAAGTTCAAGAAAAATGTGTTCAGATGTTTGTTTCTAAAGTATAAGAAAGTGAAATTACATTTTTGATGTTTTCAAGGCCATTTTTTCTCATCCATGTCACTACTGCATACACATTGGTTGAAAATAAAAGATTTGAAGTTTTCCAAGTGTCCAAGATAAAAGAGATCTTATAATAGACTAACTCTAGAACTATTTCCCAGGTTCAAAATTAATTAAACTGCCACCATCCGAGTCTGTCACTGGCTCTGCTTGTGTTTCCCATGTGTTCATTCCACTTTCATCACCAAACTGTCTTTCTCTTTTTAAGTCCTTACATCGTGAAATTAAAGAATGGTGTGACTGCTCTCCAGGACACTGCCTTAGATTTGTCTGCACACACTGGCAGTTATTCTTAGGCAAATATAACAACAACAAAAGAACAAGGGAAGAGAGAGAAGCCTACTTCCAATCATTCAGGCCCACTTATGTTGGTGGTGCTGCTGAGACAGTCTCCCCTGGGGCCTGAGCAGAGTGTGGTGGTGTCATAGTTCACCAAAGCCTCAGACTGGGATGTGGGTGTCCTGCTGCCTCAGCCCCTGAGTTGCTGGGATTACAGGTGCACCTGTCACAGTGCCTGGCTGGGTTTTTTATTTTTTGTGGAGTTGGGGTCTCACTCTTGCTCAGCCAAGTCTCAAACTCCTGACCTCCAGTGATCTTCCTACCTCATCCCCCCATAACGCTGGGGTTACAGGCAGGAGCCACGGTGCCCGGCCATGCCCCTCTTCATCTCCCAGTACACCTACGACTCTACTGAGAGAGGCCAAGTTTAAAAGCCTCCTTTGAGTGGAGAAGGAATATTTTAGTTTGATTTGTGTTCTCCCTAAATATTAGGTAATTATTCACTTTCAGAAATTACTGAAAACTTGCTTTCTTTCTCTCAACCTGTTTCCAAGTGTAGAGGAAGTGCTCGAGCCGCTGTATCAGGTACTGAACAGACAGACAAAGTGAGTTCTTGTGTTTGCCAAGAAGCTTGAGGTTCCATCACAGGGACACGATGAATGTCCACTGTGTGACGCCTCCCTCCCGCCCGCCTCTTCTCCACTCTTCTTGCCTCTCCTCCTGTTTCTAAACTCCTTTTCCCCCTTCATCTGTTCTGCGTGGCAGGCTGTCGAGGGCTGCTTTGCTGTCCTCTTGTCCATGAGACCCACTGCTGCCAGCACCTGCCCCCTGCCTCCTTTCTCACAAGCCCCACCCACCCTCCCTGCACCCTCACTTTTGTTCTTCCCTGGATGGCAGGTGCAGGCAGGGGCCCCGGGGCACTGGGCTGCCATGGAGGCTGCTTCTCACCCTCCCCTTGCCTGGCCCTAGGGCGTCTGACACTTCTGTCTGCTTTCTCCTCCTTTGGCCTTTCCTCTCCTCCCTCCAGGCATAGCCCTGAGTGTGACCGGCTCCCCATCCTTCCTTTCCTTTCCTCCCTAGTCCCTGGCGCACCCACAGGGGCTCAATCAGCCCTGACTCAGACCAGCCCCAGGTCCCACCTCCAGCCCCCACCTCCTTCCTCCCTTCAGTCCTCAATTTCTCAATGTCTATTTCCCCACCATCTAGACCAACGTGTCCAAACCTTGATGGTTTCCTCCCCCGAGCAGCACAGGTGCAGCGCCCCGGTTCTGGAGCTTTCTCGCCCACCCTCTGCTCTCTACGTGTAGCCCGTCTCCGCAGCCCCCTCATGTCTCAGGCTAAGCCCACCAATTCCTCTATTATTTTCTTAGATCCTGACTTTCCCGCTATTTCCGCAGCCAAAAAGCTATACTAGATATTAACTAATCTCAAAGACAAAAAAAAAAAAAAAAAAAAAAAAAAAATTCCAAACTTTCCAGGAAGTAATACACAGGAAAACTCCCTTGGGACTCCTGCATATCCTATGACAGGTCAGGAAGGGTCCCTGTCACATGCTTCCCGTGACTTATGGAGCAAAATAAAAATGCTTCCAGCTGGGGTCGTGTGGGCATTTACAGGGTTTTTCTAACTTAATAGTTGTTTTACTATCATGTTCTCAGGGAGTCCCTGTCGTAATAGGCACTTTGGGAATAAAGGAAGAGGAACGCAGGCCAGTGAGTTTAACAACAGGATTCCAGGCACGTCCTCCGGCAGTGTCTGTACTGGTACGTCACCCCCGAGGGGAGTTTGCCTCCAGCTTGTCTTGTTTTCTCATTTCTTCTCTCTCTCTCTTTTTGTTGGTATGGTCTCACTCTGTCGCCCTGGGTGGAGTGTCCTGCATCACAGCTCACAGCAACCTCCAACTCCTGGGCTCAAATCATTCTCTTGCCTCAGCCTCCTGAGTAGCTGGGACTACAGACACCTGTCACAACGCCTAGCTAGTTTTTCTTCTATTTTTAGTAGAGACGGAGTCTTGGCTCTTCCTCAAGCTGGTCTGGAAATCCTGAGCTCAGGTGATCCACCTGTCTTGGCCGCCCAGAGTGCTGGAATTGCAGGTGCAAGCCATTGTACTGGCCCAAGTTTCCCATTTCTTAATTTTTATCCCCTTTTATATACTTTTTTTGGCATTAAGGTATTCTTCTACCTCCTTAAAATTAATGTAAGAATGTCTTTTTTTTATTGGACATAGGCCAAGGTGGCTGAGACCTGTAGTTCCACTGATCACCAGAACTGATGTGGCTGAACCCTATAAAATGCCACTGTCCACCTGTCCACGCCTGACCTGTCTACCCCACGAGGGGCTAGTCCCCTTCCCTGGTCAGGAGGACAGCGTTGTGCTCTCGGGTCACTGTGTGTACTCACTGCCTGTGGACGCCCTGAGCGTGGTGCTCTAAGCCCCTGGCACCCCCTTCCCAGGGCCCTGGTCATTCAGAGGCTCATCTGGGCCATCCCTAGAGGAACAGGAGAGACGAGGAGGAAGCAACACTGATGTGAGTCAATGACGTGGGTTCTGCTAACTTACTGTTACTAAGAATTGGTAAACAGAACGCTGAAGTTTTTAGCAAAAATCTATTTGGTTTAATCTCCAAATGCCTGAAGTTTAAACACAAAGTATAACTCTACAAACAAGTAAGCCAAGGCAGGTATCACGTGAGGAGCAGGAGCATCAATAGCTGGGGCTGCAGGTGCAACAGGAGCAAATCTGAAGCAGCAACAGAAACAGACCTGACGACACCAGGGTGATGATGTGGGGAAAGGAGAGGGTCCCCGGGCGAGGAGGGGAGGCCCACGGCAGATGGTGACGAGACAGGGCATGTGTCCTAAAACTAACCCACACCACAGCTGGCACTGTGACTTCTGCAAAAAAGAGGAATCCCTGTGCAGAGTTCTCCACCCACTGTACTTGCTGGGAGCGGGACCCCTCTGGCGTTTGTGCGGGGAGCATCTGAGAAGCCTCAGAATGAGGGTCCTGCTGTTTGAAATGATGTGCAGAGAGGCACAACAAGCCTCCTGGGGCTAACCTGGGACATCGGCACAAACAAGCCTCCTGGGGCTAACCGGGGACATCCTCAAGGTGGGAGGGGGTTAAGAGCCATCATTGACCCCCCCCCGGGCCAGGTCAGCGGGTCCATCGGATGTGTGTCCCCCCAAGGTCAGTGGGTCC
>CAUYPK010162661.1:0-16955 GCA_963574355.1 Loris lydekkerianus | reverse complement strand
GCGAAGAGTAAAAGTTTGATCTCTTCTGACCCTATATGGATACATGTGATCACCTTTTCTTCCCTAATTGTAATGGAGAAAACTTCCATTACAATGGTAAAGAGCAGTGGAGACAATGGGCAGCCTTGTCTGGTTCCTGATGTGAGTGGAAATGATTTCAATTTAACTCCATTCAATATGATATTGGCTGTGGGTTTGCTGTAGATGGCCTCTATCAGTTTAAAAAATGTCCCTTCTATACCCATTTTTGTAAGTGTTCTGATCATGAAGGGATGCTATATATTATCAAAAGCTTTTTCTGCATCAATTGAGAGAATCATATGGTCTTTGTTTTTTAATTTGTTTATGTGCTGAATTATATTTATAGATTTACGTATATTGAACCAGCCTTGAGACCCTGGGATAAAACTTACTTGGTCATGATGTATAATTTGTTTGATGTGTTGCTGAATTCTGTTTGTTAGGATCTTGTTGAATAATTTTTTGCATCTATATTCATTAGTGATATTGGTCTATCATTTTCTTTTCTTGGTGGATCTTTTCCTGGTTTGGGGATCAGGGTGATATTTGCTTCACAGAACGTGTTGGGCGTCTTCCTTCTTTTTCTATATCTTGGAAAAGGATGAGTAATATAGGTACTAGTTCTTCTTTAAAGGTTTGGTAGAATTCTGACGTGAAGCCATCTGATCCCAGGTTTTTATTTTTAGGGAGATTTTGTATGGTTGATCCTATTTCAGAATTTGATATAGGCCTGTTCAACATTTTGACTTGATTCTGGCTATGTCTTGGAAGGTGACGTGCTTCCAAGTATTGGTGAATTTCTTTCAGATTTTCATATTTCTGAGGATAAAGTTTCTTGTAATATCCATCAAGGATATTTTGAATTTCTGAGAAGTTTGTTGTTATTTCATCTTTGTCATTTCTGATTGATGAAATTAGATGTTTTACTCTTTTATTCCTGGTTAGCTTAGACAAAGGTTTATGCCGTCATTCCAATATTCTTTACTTTGTAGGTTATGGTTTTATTATGTCTGGATGCTTTCAGAATTTTCTTCTTCAAATTAACTTTAGTGAAGTTAATTATGATGTGCCTGGGGGATCTCTTATTCGGCTTGAGTTGTGCTGGCATTCTGAAACTGTCTGCTATCTGAATTTCCAAATCTCTTGGCATGTCTGGAAAATTCTCCTTCATAATTTCATGGAGGAAAGCCTCTGTGCCTTGCAAAGCTACTTCATTGCTTTCAGGGATTCCAATGAGGTGGATATTAGCCTTCTTTGAATTATCCAAGACCTGTCTGAGAGAATGATTCATTTTTGCTCTCCATTTCTCTTCCTCTTTGAGAGTTTGGGAGCATTCAAAACCTTTGTCTTCAATGTCAGAAATCCTTTCTTCTGCTTGCTCCACCCTATTACTGAGGAATTCTACTGTATTTTTCAGATCTTTGAGGGCTGAAAATTTTTGTTTCAATGTGTCAAAATCTTTGGTGTTTTTTTCTTTAAATTTGTTGAATTCTTGAGACAACTTTTGAATTGCTCCTCAAATTTCTAATTCCAACTTTTCCTCCATTCTATTAATCTTGTTTGCAATCCAAATTCTGAATTCAATTTCTGACATCTTGACCATCTGTTTATGAATGGGATCTTCAGTTACATCTGCCATATCTTTCCATGGGGGTGGGGGCGTTGATCTACTCTGGTTATTCATGTTACTGGAGTTTTTCCACTGATTCCACCTCATGATTATTTTACACCATTTGACTAAATGAGTGGATAAAGAAAAGTTGCGTTCAGGGCTCCAGGAGCAGTGATTAACCAGCCCTTTGCCCAAAAGTCGGGACTGGTGTCTATACTTTTTCCCCTGGAACTTTGCTGAGAACCCCTACAGTGCTTCGGCCTGAGAAACTGGTGACCTACTTGGTGTGGTAGGGCTAAGTGGCTCTGTCTTGTTTTCAGCTGGTCTCTGTCTGACTCTAATGAAACAGTTACTCTGGGTTGAAGTCTCACCTGTGGAGAAATACCAGCAACTAAGTCACCCTGTCTCCCACAGGCAATAATTGGAAAGTAAAATCAAACCTACCTACAACCACATACCCAGGGCACCACTTGGATAGTCCTCAGGTGATTGGCACAGTTCAAAATGTCCAAATCAATTGTCTCAGACAGCACCTGTCTCAGGTGGGAGAGTTTAAAAGGTCTCTGGCAACTAAATCACAGGGGTCTGCTGACAACTGAAATATGACTTGCTCTGGTGCTCCATCAGGTCAGGAGGACCCCACCCTGCAAATAGATTAATCTGGGAAGTTTGATGACTCTTTATCCACCCTGCACCTCTGTCACACCCAGTCACTGATAACCCCACAGGTCTGTGACCCAGTTGCCTCCAATGAGCAGATACTCCAGGGCTTTGTACCTACCTGAATCACAAGGAAATCTAGATCTCCTCAGCCAGGCTGCTGCTCTCTGCTACTATCTGGCAGTGGGAGGTGATGCCTGACAAGCTTGAGTGCTTGATGGAGGCTGAGATGTTCACTCAGTTCCAGCCCTGCCCCTGACTGATGTTACTGACAGAACAGAACAACTTTGTGGAATATTTTTTCTGTCCTGGCTAAATTCCCCGCAGAAAAGCTGTTTTGAGTTCACAGAACCTGCACCTCAAACCCTGTCTTTACTGCTGCAGGTTTATATTCGCAGCACAGTTAGTTGTCATTTCTACCTTCCTGCCCTCTTTTGTCTAAGCTGATGATCCCCTGAGGGCTGGTGTGTCTTAGGTTCAGTAAAGCAGTCCTCTGGGTCAGCCCCACCCTGGGAGTCTGACGGCTCTGTGTGTGCATTTTCTAGTCCCCACACTCCTAGGCGGGTACCTCCTCAGGTAAACCCTTTACTCATAGGGCCTGCGTTTCCGTCCCAGATCTGTTCTGCCGGTGGTTGCCACCTGAGAAGATGTCCAGCCTCCTCTGGTTGCCCAGAAAGACAGGGTGTATGACTCCAGAATATCTAGGGGTAAGCCCTATTGTTGCCAAAAATGGCTACTGCTCTGCGCCTTGGGGCACCACCGCTCCTGCATGGTTCCCTGTCAGCCAACCATCCTCACCTCACTCCCATGCCACAGAATCATCACTGGCCAGCAGTAGTCCATGATCTGTCCATACCTCTCGAGAAAACACCCAAGAATCTGAACTCCTGGGGGACAGTCCTCCAGACCTCAGAGTGAGAGTGGAGGGGAGTGCTGGGAGCTCAGAATTATAGTTAGAGAATATATACAGTTTTACATAGTTTTATGCCTGGCAGGAGACTGCCATGGCACTCTAGTAGGGGAAGTAGGTCCAGTTTTCAGAGGGTCTCTCCCATGGAGTATAATGGGAGGACTTTTGAACTCTGCTCATTTGTTTATGGGCACTCTGACCCATTCTCATGGGGGAGGGGACTCCTGTCTGTTTGGTGATGGATTTTGTACCTTTTGTTTGTATCCTTGGGGTTGTAGCTTGCCTCAGCAGGGTTGATGTACGTTCTTCAACCTTCTCTCTTGGAACAGCTCTAATCCGTCAGGTTACTTGCTAAATTTCTGTCCTTTAACTCTCCTTCTGGATGGGAGCCTCTGTGGAAAGCTGGCTTCAGTCAACTATCTTGTCTCCGCCACCCAACAAATGAGGTTTCTTAAAATTAAATTTTGATCTTTTTAATAGAAAGTTCAAACTGAAAAAACTGTTGTCTTCATTTCTCTGGGAAATGATTATTTGATTTTTACTGATAAGTATAAATATTTGTTTGAATGTACCTTAGCTGCCTTACTTCTTAAAGAAATTATATTTTAAGGCTAGGCACAGGGTCTCATGCTTGTAATCTCAGCACTCTGAGAGGCTGAGATGGGCAGATTGCCTGAGCTCAATAGTTTGAGACCAGCCTGAGCTAGAGCCAGACCCTGTCTCTAAAAATAGCTGGACATTGGAGTGGGCACCTGTAGTCCCAGCTACTCAAGAGGCTGAGACAAGGGAATCGCTTAGCCCAAGAATCAGAGGTTGCTGTCAGCTATGATGCCATGGCCCTCTACCAGGGGCAACAAAGTGAGACTGTCTCTAAAAACAAAAAACAAACAAACAAAAAAATCACATTTTAATTAATGATAATGAATAACTGAGTCAATCTAGAATAAATTTATTCTCTGGCTATTTCCTGAACAGCTACACAACATTTTAATCATATTTCTTTCTATTACAGTGAGCCAAGGAGGTGTTGCTTTGGTCTCTGACATGTGTCCAGATCCTGGTATTCCAGAAAATGGCAGAAAAGCAGGTTCTGACTTCAGGTAGGAGATAAAGTTGTCATGGGGAATGCATTCAATTTTTGACACATACATAATTTCACTTTGCCATTATTGTTTAACTGGTTTGTCATTTTGATGAAAAGGTACAGCTTCTCAATGATTATGCTGCTATATTATTTGTAGACTCCTCAAACATGCTGAAAAATAGAGTTGACGTTGTTCACTCTGAGCCAATAATAAAAATTTAACTCTAAATACACACTGTCAAAAATTACCTTCAAGGTCTTTTCCTTTTTTTCATCTGTTACCATTTCACAGTCTAATGTTTTTAATGTTTGAAAAATAGAGGGGACAAAATTTAATCATAGCCTCATGATTATTTTATTAAATAAACCATAGCAGTGATGAAGGTTAGTGGCAGCCACTGAAGTTTATGCAGAACACGTTGTGAAGCATATTACCAGGATTATGGTGAACAAAAGCTTCTTCTCTGTTGCTACATTATGAATGTGGTAGTGATTCTAATCATCCCATCACTCTTCATTTTTACATTTCTTTCAATAAGTTAAATAAACTTAAAAATTTTCCACCTTACAGGATGGATGCTAGTATTAGGAGTGGCTGAAAAACCAAACACTAAAGTGAAGCAGGAAATGTGTTTTTCCTCCTTAAAATCTCACTATTTTTGAGAAAAAAGACACAAAAGATAGGGGAAGAGAATTAAGGCCAGAAAGCTAAACATTGGAGAAAATTAGTGCTACTGGTAGAGGGGAAAGAATGAGTATTATTCAGTGTAACTTCAGTAGTAATGTGGCATTCTGCAGATAGAGTATCTTGTGAACAGCTGTCAACAATCCCAGTTGAGCATGTGGATGTACCAGCTGATAACACCTGACCCAGTATTTAGTCAAGCAAATAAGGTAATGGGGAAAAATTCTGGTTCTCCATTACCATATAAAATAGTGGTCATATGAAGGCATTCAGGAATTGTATCTCTTTTGAAAACAAAGCAAGCAGAGAGAACTCTAAATCCTTCATAGTGAGTTCCATTCTGTGTATTACCATGAAGTATGGTCATCTCTGAAATCCTTCCTGGGCATCTAGAAACTTCTTTGGTCCGTGTTGTACAGCTCAATTTTAAAACACAGTGAATCAAATTTTATTTGGGAAAACTAAATTTTTCACATTGCAAATTCTGGTAGAGAGAGATGAAGAAAATGCTTAAGCTTCAAAAATTAACAGAGAAGTTATAAGAACATTTGGTCAGGTATCTATTTAGCACAAAAGTGATAAGAAACATTTTATAGCCTCTTGGTTGAATATGCTGATACTGACTTCACTTTGTTCTTAGCCTTATCTCTGAAAAGGAGGTTTAACATCAGTGTAAGCATAAAGTGGGTGGGCTGTGGGGTTCTAGCTGGGGTGGAGGTCAAGGTGAAACGGAGAATGCAACATAGAACCTTCTCTCAGAGAAAATTATCCCTCACTGCCTCAGTTTTTTGGGGGGAATCTCTTTGTTGTTTTCATGTTGCCAAGTTTGTGGCAATGACAATAAAATAATACAACATCTGGTAAAATTATTTCCAAGATTAAATTTTCTATTAATACAAATGCAAGATACTATTTTTATCATATATGTGTGTGGGGTATGTGTGCATACAAACATATCCATAACTGTGATGAGCTTGTCTTAGTAACAGTTTTAGATGTCATAGGATTGTCTCCTATTACATACACTAGATCTAATATCATCTAATAGATGATATTGTCATTGACAAATTGTTTTAATTTTTGCTTTCCAATCTGAATGCCTTTTATTTCTTTTTCTTCCATAAAATTACTGGCTAGAAGTTATAACACATAATTAAATAGAAATTGTGAAACATCCCTGTCTTATTCCTAAGCATAGGTGGAACTCATTCTGACATTGATCATAAGAATAAGCTTACATGTAGATAATTACATGTAGATATTTCATAGATGTCCTTTAACACTCTGAGTTTCCTTCTATTTTTAATTTTTTGTTCTTTTTTTAATCAGAAATGGATATAGGATTTTTTCAAAAACTATTTTTTATACCTATTGGGATAATCTTTTGTTTGTTCACTTGCATGTAACCATGTATGATCTATTATGTTTAGTTTGTTAATATAAGGAATTAATTAATTTCTTCAATGTTAATAATCAATTACATTAGAAGACAAAATTAATTTGGCTAAGATATATTATTTCTTTTATAAACTATTGGATTTGAGTGGTTAAAATTCTTTTTAGATTTTTGTAGGTATGTTCATAAGCTACATTAGACTACAGTCTTGTCTTGTAAAGACTTTGGTTTTGCTATCAGAGTAATAATGGTCTCATAAAATTAATACAAAGGTGTTCTCTCCTCTGGAATATACTAAAAGAGTTTGTGTATAATTGGTAATATTTCTTTCCAAAAAGTTTTGAATAATTCACCAGTGAAGCCATCTACAACCGAAATTTTTTTGTGAGGAACTTTTTAAACTAGAAATTTAACTTCTTTTCTACTTACAGGCTAATGCAGGTTGTCCATTTGTACTTGAACGTACTTTGATAGTATGTACCTTTCAAGGAATTTTATAATTTCATCTACGTTAATAAAAAACTAATCTAAGTTGTCCAATGCATTAGCATAAATCTATTCATAATATCCCTTTATCATTCTTTAAATCAGTAGTGCTATCGTAGCTCAAAATATTAATATTCATAATTTTCTTAATTTACATAATTAATCTGCTGATAACTTGCAATGTTATTGATTTTTTAAAAATAAAATACACATTTACTTTCACAGAAATGTTATCTATTGTTTTATATGTGTTGGTTTCATTGATTTTTGCTTTGGTAATTTGTTGTTTTCTTTCTTCTGCTTATTATGGGTTGTTTTTTTTTTTTTCCTACTTTCTCAAGGTTGAAGCTGAGATCTGCAATTTAAGATCTTTCTCTTCTCTAATACGGGCATTTAATGATAACAATTTTCTACTAAGGATTACTAGACAACATTCCATCAGTTTTGATATGTTTGTTATGTTTTATTTTCATGCGGGTCAAAATACATTCTATTTACCCTTGTGATTGCATTTTTGTTTTATAATTTATATAAAAGTTTCCACATACCTGAGAATTTTTTAAGGATCTTTGTGCTCAGAGTGTATATTTTACATAATTCAAACTCCTTTAAAGGTACTGATACTTGCTTTAAGTCCCAGAACGTGCTCTTTTTGGCAAATATTCCACGTGCATTTGAAAAGAACAGGCATTCTGTTGTTGCTGGGTGGAGTGTACTGTAAATGTTGGGTTGGGTAGGTTGGTTGATCATGTTGTTCAAGACTTTGAAATCCTTACTGATTAGTATGTGTTAAACACATATTTGTGTTTCTATCAGCTTGTGAATTCGTGAGGTTCTGAAGGAAAGGGAAGTGGTCTTATTTGTCTCTTTCTTTTCACTACTAGTCCCAATATGTAGTAGATTCTTTTTCTGTTGAATTGGAATTAATTGACTCTAACAAGCCTGTCCCCAGTGTTGGGTAATCATAACTGCACTAGTGCTCTGCTAAGCAAATTAAGTTAACCACTGCTGGTCAGAGAACAGATTGACAATTTTTTTTTTTTTTTATTAAATCATTTATACATAGATTATAAATACATTTACACCAGAATGGGATTCAATGTGTTGATTATTTGTACAAATTGGAGTGCTTACATCCTACTATCAACATAGCCTTCACCTCATTTGCCCAATTACAGCGTTAAGACGTTTGTGTTCTACACCTGATAGATCCAACTTGTACTTGCAGTGTGCTCCATAGGTGTGTTCCCCCTACTAACCCTCCCTCTATCAACCCACTCCCCTCCCTTTCCCACTCTCTCCCCGTCCCTCCATCATCCTAGGCTATAGTTGTGTTTCATTTTTCATATGCAAGTGTGAGTGATTATAAATTGGTTTCACAGTAGTAGTGAGTGCTGGGTGAATTGGCTAGTGACAATTTTTCTTTAGAAAAATATGACCTATGCTCAAAAAGTAATTTGGTCAGGGCAGGGGTACTGGCAGAAGGGTGATGGGTAAAAACTAACTATTTAATTTACATCATTGATATGCACGTGTTGTTATCCATGCTAATAGCTTCCGTGTTTAGCCCTTCTTATCTCTCAAGGATCTTATGTTTCTTTCATTTTATTCTTCACAAATGCTTTATGAAATTAAGGGGTGTCAAGTGGAATTAATTGTCATCAAATGGAAGAAGGAACTGAGGTACATAAAGAAAAAATCCATAATGGGTAGGAAGTAGAAACCAATTCATAGACCAGGTATTCAGATAAACTACTTCGCATTTCCACAATTAGTTATGGTCCTTTCCTCAATACCTTACTGACTTTATTTACAGTTATCACAGTAGTGCTGCAATGGTTTTATTAATTCTCCACCGTAGGTTGATTCTGGTGACATCCAGTCCTCTGCCTCTTGTTACCAGAAAATGTAAATAATTGCAATTACAGGTAGTATACAAACCAGGGAATCAATTTGGTGTTCTTTTCTTTAAGCTATGCTTTTTATTAAGTTTTGTTATTTAATTATTTTTTTACATCCTGAAGGAATGAGGGAAACACAGGTGCATCAAGGCTGCTGCAGGCTTTACCCTTGGTGGAGTCCAAGGGTATTAATGCAAGAACCTTGTTTTCTCACTTGATGGAGAGAAGAGTGGAGTGGTATCTGGAGGACTCTGCTTATCACTCTCCTGTAATCCACATGTTTTTTGGTTTGTTTGATTCCTTTCCTTAGTTTCCTGTTTTTATTTGTTTGTTTGTTTGTTTGTTTGTTTTTTCTAAATTTGTTGTAATGGAAAAGTCAACATTATTTACCAAGTTAAAGCAGATGCACACCCTGAAACCTTTAGATCCCACATAACGTTGGTTCTCCCTTGTAGATCTACTTTATTTCTGTGATTTTGTTTGCTCTCCATGATTTGTCGTTGTTTCTTTCCTCTTGACAATGTTGAGAGGGATGTCATTGTACACCAAGCATGTATAGCACAGACCCTGCCATGATTCGAGCCTTCACCTCTCTGGGCATCTGCTCGGTGCCTCTTCTGTGCTGTGTGAAGTGGACCTTTCCTGCCCACCTGTTCTCCCTCTGACCTTCTCTTTTACTTCCCAGGGCTGACTATCTTAGAAAATTATATGCACGTGTATGTCTGCAATTGTATTTTAAGAAACATGGTATGTGTTTATCTACTATCTCTCTTCCCCGAAAGAGTGTAAGTCTCACAAGGAACAGAACTTTGTTTTATTCATAGGCACATTGCTAGTCCAGGCATGGCACTTGCCTCACCATGAGCATTCAGTTTTTATTAGTTAAATAATTTAATTCACTATATATAAGGAGTTTATTTATATTTACATGTTGTAAGGCAATGACAAATGCTTATTGGATGTGCATATTTTTATTTACAGGTAAATTTTCAGCAATGTAATTTTTTTATGAGCTGTAATTCTATTTTAATTAAATACTTTAAGATGTTTTTAATATATTTTTTTTTTTTATTGTTGGGGATTCATTGAGGGTACAAGAAACCAGGTTACAGTGATTGCATTTGTTAGGCAAAGTCCCTCTTTCAGCAATATTATTATCCCCAGTAAGAGAGCTAGCTACTATTTCTTTACTAAATGCAGAGGACACAGAGCCCCTCAATTGCTAGATTGTGTGTGTATATTGTTGCTTGTTTTAATAACAAGTAAGAAACATGTGTGCTGTTATTACTGTTATTAAGAAAGAGATCACAAGATTATTCAACCTACTTTTTATCATCAATTAAAAACTCATATTGTAAAAGTTAGAATCAAGTCCATATTTGAGATTTTGTTAAACAAAATTTGAAAACTACTGTGGAAGCAGTAGGGAATTTTAAAAATACTCAGGCTCAGTTTCTTTTGGAAAATTATTTCTTCCTTTCGACATAATCTGTGTTCCATTGGTGTTCTTAAATGGAGTTCAAAGAATTGCCTTTTAATTATTTTTGAAACTCAAGGATCATTTTACTTCTCAAACGAGTGTTTGTTTCTGTAGACAATTTCTTTCTTACCCGATTGTGTTAGTGAGAAGAGCAAGGTGCAGGAGGACGGATGGGATGGCCATCCAGTCCAGGTCCACCACATGAACAGATCAGGTGCCTGTTGATCATGTCAGGGTGTGTAGACCTTTCTTGACATTCTGCACTTGTGTCCACCACAGGGAAGTCCTCAATGTGATCCAAAGTGTTTTTACAATTTGAAAAAAATTGAGGGGCATAACCTATTTCTACGCCCTTAACTGAAGGCAGACGTGCTTGTATCTAAAGAAGATTTACTGTCAGGAAGGCACTGACTAGTGGAAAAAAATATGTGCCAATGATTACTGCTCTTTCAAAGAACCTCAACAATATTTTTAAGAACTTCTAAAAGAAATACCACAACCAATATTTTCCTTTCTGTGCCTTTAAAAAGCCTTTTAAAAAGGCACACTGTGAATGTTCCAGATCTTATTTATCTTGGCTAAACCAAGAAATAATCCACCAAGTGGGACTCAACTCTCCACCTCTCTTCCACAGTCTTTATGTTTAATTTTAAAAAGTAATTTTTTCATTAAAATGAAGTATCCACTTAAATAGTTTCCTGGGAAAATTCATGATTGTTATTGAAGTGTACATTAATTTGTTAACTTCAAAATGCAAAAGAGTTGATGAATTAATCAGCCCACTGTATCATGACCACCAGAGATGCCTTCCTGGTCATGCTCTGAATATGAATGCTCCTAACACTGGTCTTAGTAATGTAGTTTATTTTTATTTTATTTTATTTTATTTTATTTTATTTTATTTTATTATTAAATCATAACTATGTACTTTGATGCATTTATGGGGTCAGTATACTGATTTGATATACAATGTGAAATGCTTACATTGAACTGATTAACACATCCATCAAAATAATACTCTTTTCTTAATAGTTTAGAAATGTACCCTTGAATCATGCACATTAGGTGAAGTCCCCCCAAATACCCTCCATCCTCCTCCCTCTCCTCCCCTCTCCCTCCTCTTCCCTTCTACTTTCTGGACTATAGTTAAGTTTTGCCATTCATATGAATGTGCAGGTGATTATATATTGATTTCATAGTCGTATTGAGTACATTGGATCCTTTTTTCTTCATTCTTGAGATACTTTGCTAAGAAGAGTATGTTCCAGCTCCATCCAGTGCCCATAGACCCGCGAATGGATTAGCAAATTTTAGTATATGTACACCATGGAATACTACACAGCCATACAAAAGTAGTTTCTTTTATTGCTTCCTGCTTCCTCATCTGTGAAAGAATGGATTGAAATATCAGACATGATGATTTCTGTGGTACATCAGGGGCAGAAAGCTCTTTGGCGCTTAGTCATGCTTTTTGCCAAAATCCACATTAGAATAAGATGCAACAAAAATCTCACAGCTTCCTTTAGGGGACCACCAGCTTGTGGGGCTGAAGGCAGCCTGGGAGAGAAATGGCAGGGATGAGCAAGGTGCAGGAGGATGGATGGGACAGCACCCACTCTTTGGGAAGAGCATTGAAGCAGATACTAAATGATCAACCCATGTGTCTGTTTGGGGGCCACTCCACTGCTCCCCAACTTCCTCAATTCCTATAAAAGCTTCTCAAAATATAAGGACAAATGAAAAGAAGAAGGGCGGGGGGGGGTGTCCTTAGCAGCAGACTTTGTGGAGAGGGCTCTGGGAAGAGACGTCAGGCTGGAGTAGGCCATGGGGAGGTCAGTCTGGATAGAGGGAAGAGCATCTGGACGAATGCTAGGCGCTAGAGGAGACAGTCCCTCCTTGTCAGGGTCCCGCCCCGGGGGCAGGGTCTGCTAAGATCTGTGGAACTGGTACAACTGAAGAAATATAAAGTTAGGAACAATGACGAAGACACATGAGACAGAATCAAAGGTGGGAGCTCAGGGGAGCACCACCCATTTGTGGCCCTGAGTCTCTGCTCTACTCAGCTTTACTCAGATCTCTTTGCCCAGGTGCTAAGCTGAGGGAAGGAACTAAGACACCTGCAGTTTCTCTGAGTGAGCATATCAGCTTCTATTGTTATTAGCTTTAAGGATGTGAGTAGTTTTGAGTTATCTGAAACTTGAGCCTTCTGGGGGGAAGCCTCCTGTCTGGAGTCACACACAGATTCCTAGGGAGATATTAAACTCTGCTAGTTCACTGTGGAGTAAAACACCACTGGCGTTAATCTCCTCTGAGGAATCAGTGGGAGAGAGGCTAGTTCGTCTCATCACCACCACACAGGATTTTCCTCTGCGATAAAGTATGTAAGTTCGTCTTTCCTTCCGTATCTGAGGGCAGGAGCTGTTTCCTTGGTCTCTGCCCCAGGCAAATGCAAATCTCCACAATGGACATCTGCTTTGTCTGTTTAATGGGCAGGAGCCCACCTAGAAGATGTATCTTTTCTAGGACTTGCCACAATTTCTTCTATGGCCCTTGTTTTCGTCAGGGTATTCACCACCTCAGCAGGGGTATTTGTATAAGCTGTATCCCCAACATAGCAGAGTTTCCAGAAAGACCAAAAACTTGTTCAGGTAAAACATTTAGCAACGGCTGACTTAAAGTTAAAGTAGCTGACTTTTCTTTGTTCTGACTCCCTCAACTTACTCATTAATTTTCCCTTTTTCTGGGGGTGCCCTCCCCTGCCAAGAATGGGTCTTCGGTCCCCATTCTGCCTGTACCTCCTCACCTTCCTTTCCTAGAAGCTGAATTGAGCCCAAGGGGCTGTGTCTAAATGACAGTAAGTTAAGGCATCACCCAACAAATGCATAATTACATAGAGAGGGTCCCTCACTGAAGACTTGGCATGACCCAAGTGCATAACAACGTTGCCTTTCCTGCTCCTGGCCTGTTCAGAAGCTAAAGCCAGCCAGGGCTTGGTGAGTTCTGCAGGTGCACAGAGTGTAGTGAGCTGTGGAGGGCAGCCTGGCTGCCGGGACTGTGCCTGATTCCCTCCAGACTCCTGCTGTGACACTTTGGGCTGTGTTGCTCACTCCAGCTACAGACTCAAGAGAGAGGTCCATAAAACACATCCTGGCCAGAGTTTGAAGGGTCGCCTCCAGCTTCCTAATCCGAAGGGGAAAAAAGGCTCCTCAGCACTCAGAGATATCAGGGAGAGGAGAGAGGGTTCTTTGCCTCTGATCTCACGAAGAGTGACAGACAAAGGAGGTGGGAGACAGCTTGCAGGACAGGCTCCTTCCCAAGCCCCGATTGTCCCTGGTTCCTGCTGCACCAAAGCCCTCTCCCCTACTGGCCCTTCATGACCCTGTGGGACTGCAGTCAGGGCAATGGCTTCTGCCCCGTGCAGTCAGGTGGACAGCGACGGTGAGGATTTAGTTTCTCTGCTTCGGACAACCAACTTCCTGTGTTTGGTAAATAACAGGTTTTCATGAACTTATAACAGACTTGGGAGATTTAAATTAAATTTCTCCATTGGAGAATTCACACTTCCTATAAATGTCATGGTTGGAAATAGCTGAGCAGGAGAAGTTCTGGAAAGCGTCACCGTCGCTCACGCTCTCCGGGAGCCTCGTGTGCTGATCCCTGTCCAGGGGTCTCTGTTGTGCTCCTGGTAACCACAGTATTTAAAAATCACCTAATGTATTAGTTTCCTTTCTCTCCTTAGGCCAGAGTGATCCATCTCCTCTCTGATGCATTTTTAGTGGTGCTAAATTGCCTGAAGCCTTGAGGAGATGAGTCTAAAAATGGTTGCTATAAAAAGAAAAAAAAAAAATGATCCAGAAATGACACGTTATGGGTGAAAATCAAAAAGGTAATAAAAGGCATTCCAATATCCTCAGCAGCCATGCATTCATCTCTCTGGTGGTGGCATTTTCTGGAATGCCAAGCAGGTCGGAGGATGTGATGCTGTCTGCTTGGCACGTGGCCGGTTTGCTCACCAATCGTCTTTGCAGCTGTCTCTGAAGGGCACCCTCACGGGCACGGTCTAGGGAAGTCCCTGGCCCCCAGCTGAGAGGTTTAAGGCCTCTCTTGCGGGAGCATCAGGGAAGTTATCTAAGGACACGTGTGTGGAAATGGAGCTGATGGATGCCCCCTCCTGCTGAGGTGGGATTCTACCCTAAGTGAGAATAGACCCTGCACAGCCTCTGGCTGCCAAACCCTGGCTGGCTTTATCTTCTGAACAGGCAGTGGGGTTTTTCTCCCTGAAGCCTTCCAGTCTGGTATTTTCTTGTGCATTTAGGGAATGTTCTGAATTCCTACTTTTGTCCCCTGATTTATCCTGCTCATCATTCCACAGATACTAACTGCAGCGATATTAGAAGCCCAGTGCACAGCACTGGAGGCAGTGAGAGATTTCAAGGTGACTCAAACACAGAGTGTCCTTCCTTCCCCGGGAGATGGTTTCTCCCAGCCTCCCAGCCTTTCAGACTCCAGCGATGTAGCTTAATATTTCTCAAACTAAACCTGAGGGGCTGTGGTGAATAAACTAAGTTCTGGGCTTCAATGCAAGAGGAAAGAGCAGAAGTGGAGGGAAGGGAAATAAAGCAAACCCAGCGCACTAGAGGAGGAGTGGGGTGGAGCCCTGGGGTAGCCTCCATGGTCTTTGGAGCAACCGTCGGAAAATTCTGTTCTGAAAAAAACAAGTTACTTGCATTTGCCTGAATAAATCACCAACTTCGATGCCAATAGGGTTTTGCTATGGTGAGTTTTTAACCCTAGGACACTTATACTCATTCTGGGAGAAAAAAGTATATATAACTTTTATGAATCTTTTGCAGGCCAACCGAAATTTCAGTTTCTGGCAATAACTTTTTCTTATCTCTCTACTAAGGACAAAATAGGTTGTTCGCTGTTCATGTGTCTACAGCACTTTGTATTTATTAAACAGGTCGCCCAAGAGCTGTTTGATGAAGTATCTTTCATCTCGACTACCTCGTTGATGTGCTCTCAGGGGTCATGTAACTTCTGATGCACCAAGGTGTGGTCAAAACAATTTGGGGGCATGCAATTTTGCTAACTGTGCATAATGTTGCTATTCTCATTGTACTTTTCTTTATTCATTCACTTAGCTTTTATTCACACTTACAATACTCAACGCCAAGCATTGTTCAAACCTCTGTGGAGGATGGAGATTGAATCTAAAGGTTTTCAAGGCATTGAAGAACATTAGAGGTCCCTAATTTATTTTCTGTGTTTCGGGTTCATTGAGATGACAAATAGTTAGGTTGCACTGGTTGCATTTGTTAGGTAAAGTCTCTCTTGTAATTGTGTCCTGCCCCCAAGAGGCATGCCACACACTGTACCCCCATCCCTCTCACTCTTCCCCTCTCTGCACTCCCTTTAACCCCTGAGCCTCGACTTGAATTGAGTTTTTCTCTTATGATGGTGTGTATTACTACTGGCTTCACATTAAAATTGAGTACATTGGATTCCTGCTTCTCCAATCTTGTGATACTTTACTAAGAGGAATCCCTTTCTCAGATCAAAATCAAGTCTCTCATTTTAAAATTGGAAACATCACCCCCTAACATCAGTTGAATACAGTTGTTCGGAAATGTTTTAGCACCTTCCTGTAGTAGCTACCTGTGCACCTAATTCTATTCACAGGGGGGAATAGTTTTTAATGAGAAAGTAAGAAGGAGGAAGGGAGGTGAAGACAAAAATAGGAAGGAGAAAAAGAGAGAGAGGTAGAAGCAGAGTTGGCAAAGTCAGCCACGATGGGCACCCAAGGCTGTGCTGCAGTCCATAAATGAGCCAGATTTCATTGGTAACATGATTGGTAACTTATTTCTTTTTCTGGTTCCCTCAAATGTCAGAAAATGTCATTTATTCATTCTTAAAAGAGTTTAAGTCAAGGAGTTCTAAGTCATTCAGGGATAAAGTCAGTGGTAGACTTCTCTTCTTTTTTCTTAGGATGCTCAAGCCCAGGGCTGTGGAGTGGGCACGTTGGCCATGGGGCTGTATGGGGCTGTATGTGTGCCCCACACTGTCTGTGCCCCTCGGCTCTCTGGAAGGGAGCCCCGCCCATGTGTCTGGCCAGTGTGTGCTCTCCTTCTGGTGAGGGTCCCTACAAATGCGGCTCCTCTCAGCAGACTACAATTGCATTCAAGAAGACAGAGACCACTGGGGGGAGGCTCAGAGGAGGTCCTTGTTACTTATGGGCCCTCGGCCACCCCTTGTCTGCTCTGTGCACACTGCACCTTCCTTGAGCCCCAAACTGGGAAGTGAGAATACATCCTGCACTGCCTCTGGCTGCCAAACCCAGGGCTGGGAAGTGAGAATAGGCCCTGCACTGCCTCTGCCAACAAAAAACCGTGCTGGAAGTGAGAATATTCCCTGCACTGCCTCTGGCTAACAAACCCAGGACTGGGAAGTGAGAATATTCCCTGCACTGCCTCTGGCTGCCAAACACAGGGCTGGGAAGTGAGAATATTCCCTGCACTGCCTCTGGCTGCCAAACACAGGGCTGGAAGTGAGAATAGGCCCTGCACTACCCCTGCCAACCAAACACAGGGCTGGGAAGTGAGAATAGGCCCTGCACTGCCTCTGCCAACCAAACACAGGGCTGTAAAGTGAGAATATTCCCTGCACTGCCTCTGCCAACCAAACCCAGGGCTGGGAAGTGAGAATAGGCCCTGCACTGCC
>CAUYPK010162660.1:0-11777 GCA_963574355.1 Loris lydekkerianus | reverse complement strand
GGTCCTTCCTCAGAAGCAGCATAACAAAATCCAAACTTGGCAAAGAGCCACAGTATACAAAATAATGATAAGAGGCAAAGAGCCGAAATTCATTTTGGCCGGGAGCCGCATGCGGCTCTAGCCGCGTGTTCGCCACCCCTGGTCTTGATTCTATAAAGGACTATAAAATCAAGTCAATTGTTTAGTTGCTAAGACAGGCAACAGGGCCAGGAGGTCATGGTAAAAGCTATTTTAAGAAGACTAGGCTAGTAGCTGGATGGATTCATAGGGAGAGGCCCAGATTTTTCCACTCCAAACTAGGCATCTTAAGAATCAGAGGAATTTCTTAGTCATCTAAATGTAGTCATTCGAAATGTATGACCATATTACAGAGATGGTATCACTATTTAATTATAAGAATGAAAAGATAAGCCACAGGTTAGAAGAAAATTTTTGCAAAACACATAACTAATAAAGGACTGGCATCCCAAGTATATGAAGAACTTTTAAAAATAAATACTAAAAAAGCAAACTAAAAAATAAGATAAAGGTCTGAACAGACACCTAACCCAAGGAAGATACACAGATGGAAAATAAGCATATGAAACGACGCTCAACGTCATGTGTGATTAGGGGGTTGCAAACTGAAAGAACAATGACAGCTGCTACTCAACAATGATTAAGATGGCTGAAATGCAGAACACTGACATCGCCAAATACTGGCAAGGATATGGAAGAACGGGAAGTCTCAAGCACTGCTGGTGGGAATTCGAAACAGTATCGGCACTGTGGAAGACAGTCTGGCAGTTTCTTAACAAACTAATATACTTTTACCATACTATCCAGCAATCACGCTCCCTAGTATTTGCCTAAATGAGTTGAAAACTTATACCCACACAACCATCAGCATATGAATGTTTATAGCAGCATTATTCACAAGGACCAAAACTTGGAAGCCACCAAGATGCCCTTCAGTAGAGGAATGGATGAACTGTGGTTGGTGTAGACAATCAGATATTATTCAGTGATAGGAAGAAATGAGCCATCTGGCCAAGGCAAGACACAGAGGAAACGGAAATCAATATGCATTGTCAAGTGAAAGAAGCCATCTGAAAAGACCACATACTGTGTGAGATTCTAACTCTGTGACATTCTTTCTGTAAAAAGCAAAACTAGGGAGACAGCAAAAAGATCAGTAGTTGTCAGGAGTCCTGGGAGAGGGAGGGAGAGGAAGTCAGGTGGAGCACAGAGAGTTTTAGGGCCATGAAACTCTTCCGTACGTCACTGTGCTGGTGGACACATGTCATGAGTGAACCTCAGTAGATACTGTGGGCTTTAATTAATAATAACGTGTCAATACTGGCTCACCAGATACAATAAGCATGCCTCACTAATGCAAAATGGTAATAGTAGGGGAAACTGGGGCTTAACGAGATATGGGAATATGTTGTCCTTTCTTTCCACTCGATTCTGCTCCCCCAAAACAAAGCTATTAAGCTTTGTTAAATGTATAACTGAAAACTCTTTGTCAAGATATATTATGTCATGCTGTGGTAACAAATGATTCCAAACCTTCACAGGCTTAAAACAAAGGGTTTAGGCCTCACTTTCAGGGCCTTTCCTGGATGGGCCGTCAGGGGGCCCTGCTCAGCACCATCACCATCAAAGATGCCCCTGGCATTCCAGACTAGAGTCAGGCTCCTGAGCCTCTCGGTCTCCACTTGCCCTCTACCAGCAGACTCCTTGCTGGGTGTGCATAGTACAATTTTAGAAATAATTCTGCTAAATCAGGGTAGAACAAATCTCCCACACTTGATATCTGATCACCCTGGCTGCCTTCAGCAAGAATCCTGCTGACGGATGCTGGCATGCCTCTGGAGAGAAGGAAACACTTCTACATTGCTTGTGGGACTGCAAACTAATATAACCTTTTTGGAAGGAAGTATGGAGAACCCTCAAAGAACTCAAACTAAACCTCCCATTTGATACTGCAATCCCATTACTGGGCATCTACCCAGAAGGAAAAAAATCCCTTTATCATAAAGACTAGACTGCTTATCACAGATTAATTTACAATCACCAAAATCGGCCTAACTGCCCACCAACCTAGGAATGGACTAACAAGTTATGGTATGGTATATGTATACCATGGAATACTATTCAGCCACTAAAAAAGATGGAGACTTACATCTTTTGTATTAAACTGGATAGAGGTGGAACACATTCTTCTTAGGAAATCATCACAAGAATGGAGAAGCAAGAATCCTATGTACTCAATTCTGATATAAGGACAATTGATTACCTAGCGGATGGTATGGGGCAGGGGAAGGGAGGTCAAGGGAGAGGGTAGGAGGGCAGGGGAGGGGGTCACAGGTACAACACACCTCTTCGGGACAGGACACAATTATGAGATAGACTTTACCTAACAAATGTAATCAGTGTAACCTGGTTCTTTGTACTCTCAGTGAATCCCCAACAATAGAAAAAAAAAAAGAAGAAGAATCATCCTGCTGATAAATTAGCAACAAATCCATACCCAGTGTCTCCTCTTAGTCATTTTTCATTCATCAACCCCTTGTAAGGCCCCTGCACCCTGCTTCTCATCTGCAAACCCCTGGCTGTCTTTCCTATCCTCACTACTGAGTCCAGCTCTATCCATGCTGAGGTGTCTTTACCCCTATTGCGAGAGTTTCTGAGTAAAATCTGCCTCTGCCTCTTTAACTAGGATCCACCTTGGTTCTGACTACTGGGGGACTGAGGGTAATGGGTGGATTTTGACAAAGGGTTTCAGGCATTCTGATAGGCCTGCTCTTTGCCTAGTGATAACTACATTTGACGGTACAAAAACGTAAAGGCTCACAAAAGTCATAAAATGGTAATGAAAAAATTAAAGACAACCAAGTAGAGAAAAGCATTTATAAACATAGGAAAAAGTACTAAATTTAACCAGAAATTAAATCAATGCAGATTATGCCTGCAAAAAGATAGCTATGTTATAATTATCAAATTATCTAGAAAGGTAAAGCTCAATGTTGGCAAAGGAATTAAGCCCTGGGCACGCACACATAGCCAGCAGCATAAACAGGAAGGAAAATGTCATAAAAGCATCAAAATCTTAAAAAATTATCATGTCTTTTGACCTTCCAATTCATTTCTGGCATTTTCTTTTAAAGATACCTACAAAGGTATTCATCAGACATTTTATGTTTAAAAAGAAAAAAAAAATACATTTAAAAGGAATGTTTAAAAGGAAAAAGATGAAACCTCATAAAAATGTCCAGAAGCAAGGTTTAAAAGAGGAAAAAAATTTAAACATGACGAATGAATAAAAAAAAATCCTCCATAATATCAATAGAATATTATACATTAAAAATTACATTTAAGTTATGGGTTCATTGAAGGACTCCACAAATCTTGAAATTGTTAGAAAAAATTGTTAACGTGTGGTGCACATATTTGCAAGAGGATCAACCACTTTTACCAATTTTTCAAAAGAGGTGGTAATTATATTTATAGTTAAATATTTAATAATATGAAATTATTGTTTAATAGATGTTACTATATGTGTATTTATTCTACATTGTTGCTGAAAACAACAGCTTTCAAAGCTATAATAAACAAGTCCAATATGGACAAAAATAATATTTCTGTACAGACATGTGAACACACGCATACAAATATAGCAGCAATTATTAGCTTGGAATCATAGGTTTGGGGATAATTTTTATCCTATCATTTCATTCAGTCATGTTTTCTAAATTTTCTACAACTTACCATCTATTACTTCTGAAGTAAGAAGACTTCTGTTCTACTGCAACTGGCCGGCAGCATAAATTCACAAAGAGCCACCCACTAGTTAGAGAAAGATTGTTTTAAACTATTTCTTTTTTCTTTTCTTCTGCACTCCTGATTCTTTTGAGAGGGTAGGAAAGGATTCCTTTGTGTTTTATAAACTCTGTCCCCACGTTCTAGGGTGAATTAAAACAAATAAACCACCCTGTGCTGGGCTGGGTGTGCTCTCCTCTGCAGGTGGGTCCAGGATGTCTCCATACATCAAATCCTGACTTTGAACTCTGATACTCAGGGTTCTCCAAGTCCAATGCCAAATGCTATTGTACATCTAAGAATTCTATGTCTCTAAATTCATCACTTTCAAATCCTAAAATTGTTTAAAACTAAATGCCTTTATCTTCTTCTGAGGTTTAAATTCATTATCTGTTCATTCATTCCTGTTCAGCCAGGAATTCCCAGCCCTGGCTGTACATTAAAATCACCTGGGGACTTTTCTTGGAGCCCAATGGGGAGTCACGTCTAGAAATCTGTACTTTTTTTTTTTTTTAAATACACGGGATGTTGCTCCTGCTCAGGCTGGTCTTGAACTTTTGAGCTCAAGCTATCTACTTGCCTCCGCCTCCCAAAGTGTTAGGATTACAGGCGTAAGCCACCACACTCGGCTGGAATCTGTACTTTTTAAAGGTTCCCAGGACTGAGCACCCCAGTTTGTTCATTCACCAACTGTCCATTATGTCCCTGTGGCTTCTGTAATAAACTATCATAAACTTAATGGCTTAAAACAAGGGAGATTTGTTCTTTCACAATTCTGGAAGCCAGAGGTCCAAAGTCAAGGGTAGAATAGAACAATGATCCCTTTGGGGGGACAGTTTCCTCCAGCTTTTGGAGGACCTGAGGCTCCCTGCATTCTTCGGCTTCCACAGCTTGTGGTCCCCTCACTCTGACCTTTGCCTCCTCCACAACATCACTAGTTTATCTATGTGTCTCTTATAAGGACACCAGTCACTGGATTTAGGGTCCACCAGACATTCCAGAATGACTTCCTCATCTTGAGAACTATAACTTAATTCTCTCTGCAAAGACTCTTTTGCCAAATAAGAGCAAAAGAGGTCTTATTTGTTCTGGGAGATTAGGATGCAAATGTATCTTTGGGGAGGCTACCATTCAACCCACTACAGCCCCCATGTCCGCGTGCCACATGGCCTCTGGGGGCTGTGCGCACTGCTTTCATGGAGTTATCAGTCCAGTGGAGGCAAGAGAGCTGAGCAGGGGAAGGGCAGGGGAGGACCCTTTGGGAGCACATAGCAAGGATGCCCTGCCCTGTCTTCCACAGAGCAGAGGGTAGTAATTCAAAGCATGGACTCTAAAGTTGGATTGCTTTGACCACACACTGGCTCTGAGACCTACCAAAATTATGTAACCGTGCCTTCATTTACATACCTGTTATATGGGAATAACTATCATTATCCACAGAGTTCTAATATTTCTGATTTTTTACAAGTTTATTCTCCTAAAAGATCTCACATAATGCCTGGAACCTATTAAATATCATGTGGTCTTTTTCAATATATTTTTTAAATAAAGCATGGAATCAACAACATAAGCACACAGCATTGTCCTCAAAGACATACTGTAAAATGTTCCACGTGTTGTACCTTTTACCTTTCAATTAAAGGGAAGAGATTAACACAAATTGAGTCAGGTAGGAAAAACTACCTCTCCTTCTTAGAAATAGAGACAGTAGTTACTACATACTCATTAAATTCTCTCTCCCCACCCCACCTTTGGGGGGGGTTAGCTTGAATAAAAATCCTTACGCACAAAGACTCAGCCCAGTCCATGTTTCACAAATCCATTAAAAGCTACCTAACACAGTACCTTTCTTAATGTCAACTATTTTTTTGTTTTGTTTTGTTTTAATCCATTTTTTTTGTTGTTGTTAAATCATTGCTGCACACATTAATGCATTTATGGGGTACAATGTGCTGCTTTTATATACAATTTGAAATACTTACAACAAACTGGTTAACATAGCCTTCACTGCACTTTCTTAATTATTGTGTTATGACATTTATACTCTACACTTAGTAGTTATGAACTGTTTTGTTTTCTTGTAAGAACAAAGCTACACAAATTTATTTTAATGTGTAGACACAGGAACCCTTAGGATCAAGAGTCCTAGTTGACTGCTGAATTTCACAAAAAAAGCAACGGGTCAGCCAAGCTAATGAAAAGAATGACCTTTCCCTGTGCTTGGTTGGTTTACAATACAGCAGAACCTCTGTAGGTTGACCATCCAAGGGACCAGTAACAAACTGGTCAACACATGGAGGTGCTCAACAGAAAGAAGTAGGCCTACTGCACTGACACGTACATGTGGGGCATGTCCAGTCTAGGAAATTAGGCCAACTTAGGAGGTGGTCAGGGTAGGAAGAGGGTCAGCCATGGAGGCTTCACTGTATTTTTCTCAAAGTTGGGCGGCACCTGTGGCTCAAAGGAGTAGGGTGCCGGCCCCATATGCCAGAGATGGCGGGTTCAAACCCAGCCCCGGCCAAAAACTGCAAAAAAAAAAAAAAAAACTCCTGAATTTTTCTCAAAGTAGACAAAGAAAAATTCCTGAAAGAATAATTTCAGATTTTCAAACATGACAGCCCTTCACAGAGAGCTCTTGGTTTAGATCTTGATTTGCTTGTCTACCCCAGGACCTTTGCTCTGTCTCTATTCCAATGTTCAGATGAGAAAGGGCTTCATATTGTGGTCTCTGACCTCATCAAAAGTCCCAGCTTATTTCCTCTGAGGTTTGGGTCCCCACAGTGCCCCAGGAACAACCCCGGCTGAAACTACCCCGGGGCGCACGGCTTCCATGCAAGTCCTTCATCCCTACTCTTCCTTTCCCGGAGTTCAGTGTTATCTGTCCTGAACACTTCCACATTTGCTTCTTTTCCTAATCTTTACTCTCCTCTTTTGGCAACACCACTCTTTATCTTGTGGTCTTCATCTTTATTACCCACATTTCCTCACAATCAGTGTTCATTAAAATATTTTAAATTGAGACCTTTGCTGTCTTTCTAACCAAGTGCATCGGGTCTTCCCCATGCAGCACATTTTTAATTCTTATCACAGAATTTCAGGCAGTTTGTACATTATATTCTATTAAAAACTCCATTCCACTCAAGGTTGTCACAATTCAGAGATTACAGTTTTGTGCAGGGTATCCGGGTAGGGATATATTCATATATTCTCTTTGTTAGCTGGCAAACACGGCCCATGAGCCTGTATTTCACACCTCATTTGATATTACAATTCAACAAAAAAAAAATAAAGTATAAAAAGAAGCCATTATTTGTTTAGACGATGGATTGGATTTTAGAAGGAGATTAGATAAGCATGCATTGTTATGCCAAAGTGACAATCCCTTCCTTTCCTAGGGCCCAGGGGAGGTCAGACACTAAATGTGAAGAAAGAGGAGAAAGAGGACACTGGATGTGAATGCTTCTCATAATTATGTAAGTCTCCTTATATAACAACTTTGCTTTTTTCTCCTGTAACCTTTTTTTATCTCTTCCAAAGAGAATGCAAAAGTGATTCTCACAAAACAAAAAAGTGATAGCCATGGCCTAGATGGGTCTTCAATTTAAAACGTTACCACTTGGTCAGTCAAATATTTCAACAAAATTAATTTCCTCTGCCTAGACCACAGACACCACAACTGTATGCCCAGAGATTTCCGGGAGCACAGAGACAGAAGACCCCATTCTGCCTGCTCTAGCAGGGTATCACCCAGTGAAATGACAGTGACTGAAACTGCTCACTTTAGCCCTGTCCTCATCAGCATCTGCTGCCCACCTGGAACCCTCCCCAGTCTCTGCCCAAGTCCTTCGTCAGGGGGCTGATCACAGCCCTGGTTCTGGGGGTGGCTATAGTGACTGCTTCAAGATGAACGCATGACCCAAGTTACACCGAACAGAGCCAGTGTTGACCCCCAGTACTTGGGCTGGGCCTCTCTGGGAAGAGCAGCTTTCTCCCTAAGTGACCAAGTCAGCAGATGGATGATGGAGCCGCCAGCAGGGCCACTGTGCCTCCAGGAGGACAGAGCCCAAGAAAAGCCCACAGAAAGACAGGGAGACAGGCTGTTGGGATACTGCCTGAGCACCCAGACCCAACATGTCTGGCGCCAGCCCTTCCCGAGCTTCTCCACCTGCATGAGGAACATCATTTGTACAGCACCTAATGGCATCCACTGGACAGAGCCCCCTGACAGGCCAAGCATCCAAAAGGTCACCTTCCACTAAGGACACAAACACACAGGACTGCTGTGCAAAGCTGAGAATTAAACAGATGGCACCTTCAGAGAGTGTGGCAAACACTGCTAACTGACCACCTGCCATTGTTCTCCCATCCTCATTCCCCAGCAGTGGAGCTCATCTCCCACTACAAAGCCTGAAAATGATACCCAATGTTTACTTTCTAAGACTATCCTGCCCCTAGGCAAAAGCAAGAAACCCACTGCTTTTTGATGAGATCCAAAAAGACTTCCATGGATACTATTGGAGAGGCTTTCTTCCTTGGTACAAAGGGGCACATGAGGGAAAAATCCCCTCTGGTCCAGTCTTTGGATATAGCTGGGTGGATCTGTGATGTTGGAAGAGCTGCAGCCACCTTGTGACCATGAGGAAAAGAGCCACACATAGGCATAATGAAGTAGAAAGACAGAAAACACCCGGGCATCACAGCCGTGCTGCTGGAGTATCTGCCAGCAGTGTGAGATGATACGAGGCTACTGTAGCAGCCACTTTCAGGTGGGGTATTCTACTCCTCACACAGAAAGCACCTCAATAAAGGCAAAATTCCCAGCTGCTCTCAAAACGTTAATGGCTCAGGATTTGGGAGAGTTTAGCAGGCTGATGCAGATTTCTGGGGAAACCAGAGGCCAAGTGAGATTACAGACTGAAAACTCTTCATGGGTGTAAAGAACAGTGACCAGCCCACTGAGTATGGAGTGAAAGGAACCCAGTCAATGATCCCCAAGATAAGGCTTTTTTTTTTTTTTTTTAAATTCTGAGGAGAGAGAGGACCACAGCCCCCAGCACAGCCCCTACCAGCACTAGCCATGCCTGGGCCCCAGTGCCTGGTCCAGGGACTATGGCTGATGCCGTGGGGAGTTCTGAGGGCCCTGCATGGTTTGGTTTGTCCCATTCATGGAGGGGCCTGATGACACTGGTGAACCTTGGCCTTGGCTAGGAAGAGCAAGGGCTCCAAGGAGAGCCCCCTAGATACCAGATCTGGAGGAGCAGCAGAGAGGACTGGTGAGTGTGTGTAGGAGGAGTACCTCACTCCAGGGAGTCCCTGGAGGCAGAGTAGCCAGGCTGATTAAAACTCCTTCAAGAGCTCCCCCTGCCCTCAGCGCTGCTTGCAGACTTCTCAGTGAGTCCTTCAAGCTCTGCGCAGCACAAATACCCCACTTTGGTCTGTAGCCAGTTCCTGCTGCCCGGAGCCCCTGGGGATCTTGCAGAAGCTGGGTACTCCCTCACAGCCCCCCAACCTTGTCTTCCCACTCCACTCCCCCCAACAGAAGGCTTTTGACCACATGACCTAGGTCATTTCTCTCCTTTTGAAGAGATCTTCAAAGGTAGACAACCCCTACCTGAGGTTAGTTGAGGTCACCCAAGAGAAATAGCACTTGCTGGACAATTCCAGAGGAAAGAGCCCCCATTCCTCACACTCGCCTCACTCGCCCCTGCCCTCACTCACTCACAGGGTGCCCTCACTCCACACCTGAGCTATCGACCTTGAAGAGCTTAAAGACTAGAGAGGAAAGCAAAGAGAACAGATTGTGACAATAAACGGTGATAAGTAACAGACTCAAAAGGGGGTTGGCAGACGAGCAGGGTGGAGCAGGAGCCAGTGGTTTTAAAGCAGGCGGCTGCAGGGCCAGCAAAGCTCGTGAGCCCCAGCAGCAGAGCACGTCTGCAGAAGATGCATGTCCAGTAAAAGGGGAAAAAAAGAGGCGAAGAGGCTGTGCAGAGGAGGCTGATGCAGCAGGGGCAGGAGCTCTTTCCAACTGCTAGAGGACCAAGGAGAGGAGATTGGCAATAACCTCTGATTCGACATGAGTTCAGCCCCATCACCCCCAAGGCTGGTGTCTGAGCTGGGCCAGACAGGCCGCCTGCCAGCAATGCCACGTTCATCCACTTAAGATTCTGAAGCCATGTGCCAATTCCCAAGTGTCATATCAGCAAAATGACTTCATTTAAGCACTAAGAGATAGTTACCGTAGCAAGAGCTAGCCTTGGTTTGCTCATTGGAAAGTACATTTTCCCCTTGCCTCTTCAATCATTCCTATTCTCCCTCATTTCATTCTTCAACTCTTCACTACAAACAATAACAATAATAATAATAATAATTTAAAATGTGGTTATCAAACTCTCCACTGTGACAAATGTGAACTCAGGCCATTTTTGAGACTGCCACCCCAATTAGGTCATTTGTGTACACAGAGCATCCAGGATAAAAGCCTCATGCAATGGCACATCCCTGTAATGGAGCCATTCAGAAGCTGCATGGCTGAGCTATGCTGATGAGCTGAAAGGGACACATTTCCCATTTAATGGAGAGACAGCGCTTTATTTATACACACATTATTTTGCTATCAACTCTGGCAGCCACCCCTGGGCCGACCCCTGCCAGGGCACGTGGGGATGTCAGGGCTCACCTGCTCTGCGTGTCCGGGTGATGGCCCATGCAGGTAAGGGCAGCCGTCGTCTGGTCACTGCCGTTGTCTATTTCCTCCTGAACTGCCCACTGGTCCTCATTGCTGAGCCTCACCGCCACTATCTTCACACCGGCTGCTGCCTTAATTCTGTGAGGTGGGGGAAAGATACATATATAATAAAACCATCCTAGCCTGAAACAGACTGGTGACATATGGCACCAGAGCAACTCACTGGGAAAAGCGCTTGTAATGCTGTACCTCTTCCACTGGGACCTTTGAGGAAGAGTGGCAGCAAGTGGCTTTCCTTCAAAAACTAAGTGTCCTGTTATTTCTACAAGTGTCTGGAAGTAGGAGCCCCAGCTTTTTGCCATGTGCCTTAATTTTCTGTCTAATCAGTGATTTGGGAACCAGATCACCTCCTTCTCCAGGGTGCCAGTGGGTTGTAAATGAGGCTGGTGCCTCTAGACAGGACTCTGCAGGGCCTGTCCTTCACCTGAAGCCAGAAGAGGGTGGTCATCGACTTTTAGTCTCCTAAAGCAAAATAACTTTCAACCCCAGATCCTGTATCCAGCTAAACTGAGTTTCATTTATGATGGAGAAATTAAATACTTTAATGACATTCATATGTTGAAGAAATTTGCCATAACCACACCAGCTCTTCAGGGTATTCTCAGACCTATCCTCCATAATGACCAGCCCAATCCTCTACCACAAAAGTAAACTCACTCAGAAACTTTTAATCAAACTCCAACATCCACAGTGGCAAAAGGATTAAAAATGTCCCCTGGACTTTTGAAAAACTTGATACCCAAAATTTTACCAGACTTATCAATATTCTCCATTAATGTGAATGGCTTAAACTGTCCCCTAAAGGGGCACAGGTTAGCTGACTGGATACAAAAACTCAGGCCAGATATTTGCTGCATACAAGAGTCACATCTTACCTTAAAAGATAAATATAGACTCAGGGTGAAAGTATAGTCGCCTATATTTCAGGCAAATGGTAATCAGAAAAGAGCAGGTGTTACAATTCTATTTGCAGACAGAATAGGCTTTAAACCAACAAAAGTAAAGAAGGATCAGAATGGTTACTTCCTATTTGTTAAGAGTAATACTCAATATGATGAGATTTCAATTATTAATATCTATGCACCCAACCAGAATGTACCTCAGTTTATAAGAGAAACTCTTAACAGACATGAGCAACTTGATTTCCTCCAGCTCCATAAAGGCAAAGATTTCAACACTCCTTTGGCAGTGTTGGATAGATCCTCCAATAAGAAGCTGAACAAAG
>CAUYPK010162657.1:0-13397 GCA_963574355.1 Loris lydekkerianus | reverse complement strand
TAATGCAGCACTTTATTATATTTTCTCCTGTATCATTTTTAGTATATGTACATCTTAATTCAGTAAGTTTGAATGCCTTGATAGCAGTGCCTTTAAAAAAAATTGCATTAGCTGTACAGAGGCTTTTCAATTTAATTAAGTCCCATTTGTTTATTTTGTTGTTGTTGTAATTGCCTCTCAAGTTGTCTTCATAAAATCTTCTGCAGTCCTATAACTTCAAGTGTCTTTCTCCCACAGTTTCTGTGATGATTTTTATTTCATGCCCTAGATTTAGATATTTTATTCTTTTATTTAGATCTTTTATTTAGATTTAAGATTTAGATCTTTTATTATTTATTGAATAATTTTAGTGAGTAGAGAAAGGTGCAGGTCCAGGTAGTTTCAGTCTTTTACATGTGGTTGTCCAGTTCTCCCAGCACCATTATGTATTGAATAGGGATTCTTTCCCCCAGTGTATGTTCTTATTTGGTTTATTGAAGATTAGGTGGCTAGAAGATGGGTGGTTAGTTTCATTTCATGGTTTTCTGTTCAGTTTCAGATGTCTGTGTCTGTATTTTTGTGCCAATATCATGCTGTTTTGATCACTGTGACTTTGTAGTGTAGCCTAAATTTTGGTATGCTGTTGCTTCTAGCTTTGTTTTTATTACTAAGAATTGCCTTGGCTATGTGGGTTTTTTTCTGGTTCCATACAAAATGAAGGAGTGTTTTTTCCCAATCTTGAAAGTATAATGTTGATATTTTAATGGGGATTGTATTGAATCTGTAGATTGCTTTGGGTGGTATAGACATTTTAACAATGTTGATTCTTCCCAGCCATGAGCATGGTACGTTCTTCCATTTGTTAATAACTTTCGCTATTTCTTTTCTTAGAGTTTTGTAATTTTCTTTATAGTGGTCCTTTACCTCTTTTGTTAGGTATATTACCTAGATATTTCATTTTCTTTGAAGCTGCTGAGAAGGGAATTGTGTCCTTGATTAGCTTCTCGTCTTGGTTGTTATTGGCATATACAAAAAGGCTTCTGATTTGTGGACATTGATTTTATATCCTAACACACTACTGTATTTTTGGATCACTTCCAGGAGTCTTGTGGTTGAGTCTTTGGGGTTCTTTGAGTATAAGATTCTATCATTGGTAAAGAGGGAGAGTTTGACCTCCTAGGCCCCACATTTGGATGCCATTTATTTCCTTCTCTTGCCTGATTGTATTGGCTAGAACTTCCAGCACTATGTTGAATAGTAGTGGTGATAGAGGACAGCCTTGTTTGGTTCCAGTTCTAAGTGGAAAAGCTTTCAGTTTTACTCTATTCAGTATAATATTAGCTGTGGGTTTGTCATAGATGGTATCAATCAGTTTGAACTGTGCCACCTATGCCTATTTTCTTTAGAGTTCTAAAGCAAATAGACAACCATCAGAATGGGAAAAGATATTTGCATATTATGAATTGGACAAAAGCTTGATAACTAGGATCTACGGAGAACTCAAATTAATCAACATAAAAAAGCCAACAATCCCTTATCAATAGGGAAGAGAGATGAATAGAACTTTCTCTGAAGAAGATAGACGAATAGCTATTAAACATGTGAAAGAAATGCTCATCCCTAATCATCAGAGAATGATGATGGATGATTGGCCATCATCCAACCCTAGTGAGAATGGCCCACATCAGAAAATCTGAAAGCTGCAGATGCTGGCTTAGATGAGGAGAGAAACATTTTTCACTGCTGGTAGGACTACAAACTAATATAACCTTTTTGGAAACAAGTATGGAGAATCCTCAAAGAACTCAAACTAGACCTTCCATTTGATCCTGCAATCCCATTACTGGACGTCTACTTATAAAAACAAAAACTCTTTTATCATAAGGATTTATTGCAGCTCAATTTACAATTGCCAAACTGTGAAAACAACCTAAATGCCCACCAACCCAGGAATGGATTAATAAGCTATGGTATATGTATACAGTGGAATACTATACAGTCACAGAAAAAGATGGAGATTTTACATCTTTTGTATTAACGTGGTTGAAATTGAAACACATTATTTTTAGTAAAGCATCACAAGAATGGAGAATCAAGAATCCAATGTACTTACTTCTGTTATGAGGACAATTGATGCTAATACATGATGGGGGAGGGGGAGTGAAGAGACGGAAGGAGGAAGGAGGCAGGGTGTCACGGGATGTCACACACCTCTTGGAGGCAGGGTGCAATTATAAGAGGGATTTTACCTAACAAATGCAATCAGCGTAACCTCGTTCTCTGTACCCTCAATGAATGCTCACCAATAAAAAACAATATTTCATGGTATTTGGCACGGTGACAGTTATAAAGCAAATACTCAATACTAATCTGTAGCTCACATGTTATTGTTAAGAAAGATCTGAATACTGCTGGTAGTTTCAGGAACAAAAGTATGGAGGTTCCATGTGTTTGTTTCTTTTATTTATTTATTTATTTTCGGAGACAGGGTCTCACTCTTGCCCTGGGTGGAATGCGGTGCAGCAACCTCAAACTCTTGGGCTCAAGCAATCCTATTGTCTCAGCCTCCCAAATAGCTGAGACCACAGGTGCCCAGCATAATGCCCAGCTAGTTTTTCTACTTTTAGTAGACATGGGTCTTGCTCTTGCTCTTGCTCTTGCTCAGGCTAGTCTTAAACTCCTGAGCTCAGGCATTCTACCCATCTCGGCCTTCCAGAGTGCTAGTGATACCGGAATTTCACTCTTCAGTAGGTTCTTGGTCTTGGTGACTCAAAGAATGAATCCGCGGACCACATATCAGTGGTAAGACAGGATTTATTTACAGAAAAGAATACAGAAGTGCCAGAGCTCCTGACAGAAAACCCAAGTCTAGAGAAAAAAGCTCTCTCTGTCTGTCTGTCTCCAGGTTTTTTGTCTAGGAGTATTTGTAGTCACTTGGGGCCCTTGGTAGTTACATTAAGCAGGGCTTGGGAGTTTCATTTAGTGTGTCTGGGTGTGTCTGGGACGTGTCTGGGTCGCAAATGAATGGCTACAATCCCTTTCATTCCAGGCCTAGGAAATGGGGCCTCCCTGCCTACCCTCCATCCCACTGGTTCCACTGTTCGCTGCCACCGCACCAACACTGCCAAGGTGGAGGCAGCTGGTCCATGCCCCCCAGCTTCATGAGCTGGCTGGGATGCCACTTGTCCTGTATCACTAGGATTACAGGTGTGAGCCACCTTGTTTCATTTCTTCAGTGTAAGGGTGGTCTTTCTCATAAAAAATAGGAATTTGACGGGTTTAGATATTTTTGATGCTGATGTTTAATATTTGAACTTGCTGGATGCTGCACAGGACACATCTACATGATGTTTTTGCCTTCTGGATATGATTTCACAATACATGGAACACCTCTACCCTGACTGCACACTTGAAGAATGTCCCTTTTTTTTTTTTTGAGACAGAATCTATTATGTTGCCCTCGGTAGAGTGCTGTGGGGTCACAGCTCACAGCAACTTCAAACTCTTGGGCTTAAGCAATTCTCTTGCCTCAGCCTCCTGAGTAGCTGGGACTACAGGCGCTGGCTATTTTTTGGTTGGAGTTGTCGTTGTTTAGCAGGCCCAGGTTGGGCTCGAACCCACCAGCCTCAGTGTATGTGGCCAGCGCCCTGCTCACTGAGCTATGAATGTCCTAATTTTAATGTTTTCATAGAAGCTTTTATTGTATTTGTTCGTAATTATTGCATGTAATTAAGAAACTTAATTTTCCCCAAATAAGTGGTCTTACAAGGCTATGTCTCCTGTGTGGTATGAAATGGCAGAGTGGTGGCACACTATAATGTGTTAAGACCCCACAAGTTTTACAGACTTGTGGGATGAACCATTGTGTTTGTGACTCCACAAATTTATTGATAGGAGGTACTGATTGGCTTTCTAGGTTGGTCAGCTAATAATGTTTGTAGTAAGAAGAACTGCATTAATTGTGAAGAATAACATACAGCACAAAAGTCCTGCTATTGAATTCTGACTAATATTTGAAGATAGTAAATTGTTCTTTTTGTTAATTTATGTTCTTGACTTTGTTCTTCCCACATAGGTGGTGTATGATGGACTTTTTGGTACAAATACAAATTCAAAGTTAAGAACATTATCCCTGCAATTTGTGCATCACATTTGTTTAACGTAAGTTTTTTTTTTTTTTTTTTTTTTTTCCAACTTAAGTTTTTTGAGCTATTTAATTAGAAAGTTTTCAAGTTGCTGGACTGATCAAATAATTCAAGTATACCTTTTTATCTATCTTACCAGAAAGAAATTATGCTTTCTCACCTTTAAAAATTTCAGATTTTAGTGGATCACTTAACTTATTTCAGTTGTGTCTTAGTGTTTTAAATAATTATCTGAAAAGATGTGTAATTATGAGATTCTTATGTTGCTTTGTTTTGTTTTTTTCTTAAGTTGTCCAGAAATCAAGATTAAGCCATTAGGTCCAATGCTTTTGAATGGCCTCACTAAGCTGATCAATGAATATAAAGAAGTAAGTGGTCTTTTAAATTTTGTCAACATTTTATATTTTAACATATTTTTTACAATAAATATTTCTGATCTACTTGTTATTGTAGTTAAAGTTTGTTAGTATTCATTATTTCTTAACATTTTTATTTGAAGTAGTGTAAATTTCAGAAATCTCTGCCATTTTTTGCTTTTTTTAGAAATTAATGTTAATAAGAGGGGTCTTTACCACTTCTTTAAATAGCATTTTTTCTAGTCAAGTGCATTTTATGCTACTTCTAGGCATTGTGCAACAAATGAGATCAAAGGAATTAGCTGGATGAGACTATTTGGATTTGGCTTGTATTGGGAAACTGCTAATTCTTAGGGGCGGAGATTTTACTCATTCAAAATCCTGTCAAAACATGCATTCAGTATATTTTTGATTCCTTAAGCTGGGTGGGGTGAGGATTCCTTGGATTGTAGATTTTTGAATCCTGTTTTTCTCTGCTGTATTTTTCTTACCATTTCCAGTACTTAGGAGAATTTGCTGATAAAAATGGTAAGGTTTTGAGAATTTCAGTTAGCATTATTTTCCTCAGGCTTCGCTAAACATGAATGCATGTTTGCAATAGTATAGTGAGGTCTAGGTCTTACTATTTGAAGTGAAATTTGAGTTCGAATCCTAGTTTTGTTCTTTGATGAGTTAAATCCCTTGGACCTTTGTTCTTTATCAGAAAAATGAAAATAATACCGTACCTTGTTGGATTATTGTGAATTGTCAATGAATTAATACACAAATTGCTTGGCATAGTCAAGGTGTATTAGTAGATATTAGTGAAAAGCTGTTTATTTGTTGTGCAGTTGTTTTTTGAAGGGTAGGTAGGACTCGTTCTTCCAGTTTCCCCCTATGAAATAATGCTTGCATGGTTAAAGTCTAGGGAACCTTTAAGGTTATTTTTATGGCATAAATAGGTGCTTTGGAGTCATTGGTAGAAATACAAATGCCTCAGGGCTTTTGGGGAGAAACTATGTATTTTAAAATAGTTTTGAAAGGCCAGATAAACCACACAGCCATAGTCCCCTTATCTCCAGATGATAGCTGCTTGTCTTCTCAACAGATGAATCTGTAAGAGTGGTCATTTCAGTGTGGAAGGGTGAATCCTAGGGTAAATGTATAAAATTCCATTGTCAGAGTTTGTTACTGTATTTTGAGTTATCAGTACTGTGGGTTTTCAAAAAGCCATGTAAAATTCTATCATTATCTTGAGGAGGGAACCTTGCTAATTCACATGATAACTGTGATCCCTTTAATTTGTTTATGGTCTAAGATAAAAGAGGAAGTTATTTATTATAGTCCACATTTTTAGAAAATCACACCACAACTTACTGCAATTTTGGTAAGAGAGGGAGAATTCTAGTCTGTCTGAACAGTGATGAATTTTCTCTTGAATTAAACTGTTTTTCCTAATGCCTTGAAGGTAATTACTGGCATTTGCAGGCCATGTGGTCCTAAAAGTATCTTGAACTCAACACTAGCTAAGAGAAACCTTTCTTTTATATGATCATTACACTTTCCTTTTGGAATGAGTTAGGGATGCAAGGTTTTGTTTTGTTTTCCCTTTTAATAGTATGACAGATTCTGGGTTTGGACGTTGTTGTCATCCAGATGCTAATATGTAGTTAGGCAGAGTGAGACCTGGGTTTGACAGGGAGTAAAATAATGCATGTAACTTTAGCGAAAAGGTTTTGCTGTTTACTGTGTTTTTTTGTTTTGTCTGTTTTTTGTTCTTTCTTTTTTTTCTTTTCTTTTTTAATTTCAAGGACCCTAAACTACTGTCAATGGCATATTCAGCTGTTGGAAAACTCTCCAGGTGAGTAAATTCTTTTCTTAGTGAGAGATGCCTTGTTGGTAAATTGAGAAAATTTATGTGGCATTTAATAATGATGGAGAAAAAATTTGTTGTGATTCTGACAGGAAATGCTTTTAGTAGTCATAGGTTGCTCAGAAACATCTTCTTTGTAGTAAGAAAAAGATACTAGCCATTTTACTATATAGCCATGTCACTATGTTAAATGGTAGTCTTGAAATGAGATTTTGAACCGAATTGTGTCATGGTGGGTTACCTTTTTTTGTATCCTAAGACATTTGATCGACCTTTAGGGTTTTTGTTGCTACTTCTACCTGTCTTTATAATCCCAGCAATTGAGGTTTTTCTACTGATTCATTTTTCTGATAGCGTTTATGCTTCTGAGTAGCCCTGTTTCTAAAGACAGTTTTTTCCCTTGTGCTCAGTATGAATTCCTCATTCCAGTTCCTTTTGGTTTCATCTTCCTTCATTGTATTTCAAAGCAGGGAGACAGAGGCGCAGCCTTCTCCGTGGCACCACGTGAGGCTTCTGCCCTAGCGCAGGTTTTGTATTGGCCTGTACAGTAGACTAGGTCTTGTTCTACCTCGGGCAGGGAAGGACCTCCGGGCTTCAGAAGAAAGCCACCCTAGATCAGCTGGTAGAGTGCAGGGCTGTTGGCAGAGCTTGTTCCTCATCTCTTGGTACCAAGTAGCAAAGCCCCTTGTCACAATGGCATTTAGTTTCAATTTTAATTTTGTCTTAGTTATTATCTTCATGTTAAAATCAGAAATGGTAACTGAATGCATGGAATATTATAGAGGGATTGTCTGGAAAATATGTATATTAAGGTTTTTTTGTTTTTTTTTTTGATTAGACAGTTGGAGAATTAAATATTGACGTTTAAAAATATTCGACTCTTGGATGGCGTCTGTGGGTCAGTGGGTAGGGCACTAGCCCCATATACCGAGGGTGGTGGGTTCAAACCCAGCCCCAGCCAAACTACAACAAAAAATAGCCGGGTGTCATGGTGGGCGCCTGTAGTCCCAGCTACTTGGGAGGCTGACGCAAGAGAATTGCCTAAGCCTAGGAGTTAGAGGTTTCTGTGATGCTACAGTACTCTACTGAGGGTAATAAAGTGAGACTCTGTCTCTAAAAAAATAAACAAAAAAAAAAACATTGGACTCTTGGGGAAGATAATGTAATGATGCTAATAATTGAGTTCAAAGATGAAAAAGTGATTTCAGGAAGTTTGTGTTTAGTTTTGTTTTCTCCCTTTTTCGTTTCATGGACATTTCTGATAGTAATGATACTTTTATATTCTCTTACAGTCGAATGCCCCATTTATTCACTAAGGATATAGCTCTTGTGCAGCAGCTTTTTGAAGCCCTGTGCAAGGTAGGGAGACAGCTGGAAAGTGTATGCTTTCTGTTTTGGATGCTCCCCTGGAAACCCAACAGGGAGGGAAACACTGTTTTTATCATTGGTATAGGAAGAGCCTGAGACTCGACTTGCTATTCAGGAAGCATTATCCATGATGGTTGGAGCTTATAGCACTTTGGAAGGAGCACAGCGAACCCTCATGGAGGCACTTGTGGCTTCATACTTAATAAAGGTAGGTCTCTGTGAACTACAATACCCACTAGTATACACACTTCACATTTTTAAGAACAAAATTTGAATTGTTTTTCTCCTTAACTGTTTTTGATATTCTAGAGGAATACTTGCTTTCACTTAGACTGTGATTTATGGTCTATTTTTAATTCTTCAAGGTAAAAATTTGATTTTAGGGGAGAAGTAATATTAGTATTCATAGTGATGCTTCTATTTAGAGCCTTTCATGTGGGAAAACATTTTAATGCCCTGTTCTCCAAATAGGAAGTGTTTTATCTTCTTCACTGGTAGCTGAGCACTTTATTCCATTGAGGGTAGAGTTTTATAGGTAACTTTGTCAGAGAAAAGCAGAAGAGTGAAAAACATTAAATATGGCAAAGCAAATTTGTAAGAAGTAAGTCTGTATTACCATACATGCTCTTCTTCCTTCTAGTCCTCTTTATTTAGTTTTCATGGGAGTTTGTAGACTTTTTTTTTTTTTTTTTTTTGAGGCAGAGCTTCAAGCTGTCACCCTGAGTAGAGTGCTATGGCATCATAGCTCACAGCAACCTCAAACTCCTGGGCTCAAGCGATTCTCCTGCCTCTGCCTGGGACTACAGGCGCCTACCACAACGGCCGGCTATTTTTTGGTTGCAACCGTCATTGTTGTTTGGCAGGTCTGGGCTGGATTCGAACCTGCCAGCTCTGGTGTATGTGGCTGGCACCTTAGCCGCTTGAGCTACAGGCATCTGAGCCTAGACTTTTGCATATATCTAGATAACATGGATCTAGATGTATATGTGTTATCTATACATATGTATCTATTATTAGATATAGTATCTAATATATATATATAAGATATATAAGTATCTTATATATATATATTAGATATATAAGTATATAATATATTATTAGATATAGTATCCAATACATTCTTAGATACTAATATTAGATATATTGGATACTAATATATTATTAGATATTAATGTTATTAGATACTAATATATCTAATATATTATATTGTATATTATATATTTTATATACATCTATATCTAGATTACTGTTAAATATTATTTAATATGTATATGCTTTAGTCAGTTCTTTGTTCTCCAGTTTTAGGAGTAGAAAGAGAGGGAGATGGGAAGAGGGAAGGATGTTACAAAGTATTGGTGAGATTAATATAAATATCATCCTACTGAAATTAGGCTACTATACTTTAATACATTTATATTGAAGGAATTGTTAAAGATTTTAAAAGATGTCTAGTTTCTATTGAAAGAGGATAGGATTATATTATGCTGTTACACATATTCAGAAAACTTACTATATAGAGAGTCCTATGGTCAAATGCTCCTGGTGTCCATTGCTCATGGTTCATGGTCATATATATCATGGATAAAAATGGTTAGGCTTCCTTGGAAGCTAGAGTAGAATATCTAAAACATTGGCTACGTAACCTTACAAGAAAATGTGATGCTTGTATAAATGAATGCCCGTAGATACCGGTTCTCTCATGCAGATGAAATCATGTAACAATATTACCAAGCTGGCAGTGCCTGCAGCTCAGTGGGTAGGGCATCAGCCACATACACTGAAGCTGGCGAGTTCGAACTCAGCTCAGGCCAGCTAAACAACAACGACAACTGCAACAGGCATTGTGATGGGTGCCCGTAGTCCTAGCTACTTGAGAGGCTGAGGCAAGAGAATCGCTTAAACCCAAGAGTTTGAGGTTGCTGTGAGCTGTGATGCCACAGCACTCCACCCAGAGAGACAGCTTGAGACTCTGTCTCAAAAAAACAAACAAAAATAAAAAATAAAAAAAATACAACCATTATTATCAAGCCAAAGCTGGTTTCTTTTCACAGTCTGTATTTAAAGCAACTAAACTCTAGGGTAATCATATAATTGAGAATATTCCTTAATATAGTTGTTGTTTAATGTAGTTCAAGGTATGCAAAATAGCCAGAACACCAGAATGAGTGGGACGGTATCTATTTCTTCCTGTCTCTGTTATCTCACATATTTTATAGGCTAGAGGAATGACCTAGAGGGAGGTGTATCTTACTCTTGTTCTATTCAAAAAAAAAAAAAGGAAAAAAAGAAAAATATTGACAGGTAAATGAAAATAAAGGTTCAGGGTGAATAAGGTCTCAAGCTGTTTTGCTGGTTGAACTTTGTATTTGTAGATTATTAATCTAAATTAATTGAATATATTTATGTAGTTGAAACTTTCTTTGAGCTAATCTGAGAATGCAGGAGGTATTTTGTTTAAAATTTGTGGGGATTTCAAGTAGACTGTGTGATCCCTACAAAATAATCTGAATTTCACTCATGTTGCTTGTAAGCCTGAGAGTTAGGTAGCCAGAGGTAGTGGCCAGAACCTGCCACAGAGAACCTTTATCCCAGGGTTTGGGCTGAGGATGTGCATGTACAGAGGGGTTTTCTAGCTGTGGTCTTTGTGGCTCTTCCTGTTTTACTTGGAGGATCCCCTTAAATCATAAAAGTATTTGTTAAGTAATGCCACTATCCAGAAGACTTTTAAACAACATGATTAAAGATTTTGAATAAATTGTCTAGATTTTATTGATTTGGACACATACTTATTGAAATGTCAACTTAAAATTTTGATTTGTTTACAGTTAGGATGACTTATCTTGACTGGAATGAATGACTGGTTATTGAGTTTGCTTTATATTTTTGATGGGGTCTCTATATGTTTGTGTTGAATAGCCTGAAGTTCAAGTTCGACAGGTGGCTGTGAAATTTGCCAGCACAGTGTTTCCTTCAGACCATATACCTTCCAGATATTTGCTCCTATTGGCTGCAGGAGATCCGTAAGTTTCAAAGGATGTTAATTTGAATTCTTTTTATTTATCTATGTATTTATTTTGAGACAGAGTCTCACTTTGTCACCCTTGGTAGAGTACTATAGCATCACAGCTCACAGCAACCTCAAACTGTTGCGCTCAAGTGATTCTTTTGCCTCAGCCTCCCTAAAAGCTGGGACCTCAGGTGCCTGCCACAACACCCGGCTATTTATTTTATTTTATTTTTTTAGAGACAGAGTCTTACTTTATTGCCCTTGGTAGAGTGCCTTGTTGTCACACAGCTCACAGCAACCTCCAACTCCTGGGCTTAGACGATTCTCTTACCTCAGCCTCCCGAGTAGCTGGGACTACAGGTGCCCGCCACAATGCCCGGCTATTTTTTTGCTGCAATTTGGCTAGGGCTGGGTTTGAACCCACCGCCCTCGGTATATGGGGGCCGGTGCCCTACCCACTGAGCCCACAGGCGCTGCCCAACACCCAGCTATTTTTAGAGACTAGGTCTGGCTCAGGCTGGTCCTCAAACTCATGAGCTCAGGCAATCTACCCACCTTGGCCTCCCAGAGTGCTGGGATTACAGGCATGAGCCACTGTGTCTGGCCTTGGATTCTTTTTAAATATATGTGAAAATTATTAAAATTTCTGTTGTTTGCTATATTGGTCTGTGAGATTTAGAAGCAAATTTATTAAATAGTTAAACGTATGGCTTTTGATATGGCCATGATAGATAATATAGAAAAATACTTATGAAATGGTTAAGGGTAAATTAAGTAAATTATATGACTGTGTATATAATATAAATTACTTATATCTCTAAAAAACAGACTGTATAAGGAGAAAAAAAGGCTAATGTTAATGGTTTAACATTTTAAATATTTTTTTATGTTGATATCATTTTCTATCTAATATATTAAGTTTTTTAGGTCAGGTATATACCGTATATACTTGAGTATAAGCCAAGTTTTTTCAGCACAAAATTTGTGCCAAGTTCAGGTTTTTCGGCACAAATTTTGTGCCGGAAAAACTTGGCTTATACTCGAGTATATATGGTATATTGAATTTCTATTAGTAAGTTATATCACTGCATTTCTTTCTTTCTTTTTTCTTTTCCTTTTTTTTTTTTTTTTTTTTTTTCTTTTTTTGGCCAGGGCTGGGTTTGAACCCACCACCTCTGGCACATAGGGCCGGCGCCCTACTCTGTTGAGCCACAGGTGCTGCCCCTATATCACTGCATTTCTATAGCAGATGATGCACTTTTAAAAATGTTTAAATGGTCTGAAATTGGGACATGCCTTGTGGAACATGCCTTTAAAAGTCATATGTACATACGGTGAGGTATATGTGTACAAATTAAAATGACTCCTATCAAATATATAATATATCTTACAGTCAACCACATCTTGACATCTATGAAACCCTGTAATGTATTTCATAATATTAAACCTTTACTGCATTTGATATATAGAATTTTTGAATCCTTTAAGTGAGATTCTCATATTTTCTTTTTTTTTGTCATTGGGGATAGCCTTACCTTGGGGTGTGAAAAGCCTGATTTCATACTGAGGAATAGTTTAAATAAAATTATGCATCCCTTTGATGATTTGAATAGCCTTGTCCATAAACTTATGGTTCAGTTTTAGAAAATGGGTAATAACTTGATAATTGTTTTAATAGTCTAGTTGGCCCAATTATATTCCTTGCATGCCATTTATTTTCTTTCCTATAAATGGTATATATCTTGGGATGATTTATTTGTTTGGTATTTTAATTGGATATCACATGTTACTGAGAGGCTCCAGCTTTTCACTTGTGATCTTGGCTGCCACTTCTCATATAGTGCATTCAGATTTGGTTAAAGTGGCTTTGGTTGTTAATCTTGATTCTGCTCTACTGCTTCTCACTTTTTTTTACATTATTTTCTTGAATGTAGGCCACATGTGCTGTGGACTGGCAGTTCATGGTAGAGCCAGAATTAAACTTCAGACAGAGCTCTTAACTGCTGTATCTTGTCTCTAAGCGCTAAAAATTATTTTCATTTAAGAAACCAAACCAAAGCATGACTAATTCAATATTTTTCTTTCTGTAGTTTTAAAGTGTTCCCAGTCAAATGAAAATCTTCTGGCAACTCGAGGGTTCATTATTTTATTTTATTTTTCTGGAGATGGGTTTCCCTATGTTGCCCTGGCTGTAGTGCAGAGGCTGTTTGACAGGCATGATCACAGCACGCTGCAGCCTCTAACTCTGGCTGTAATCCATCCTCCTGCCTCAGTAGCTGGGACTACAGAGACATGCACTATGTCCAGCTTGAGGTTTTATTTATTAATTCTTTTCTTGTTAGCTCTTTATCTGTTGTTAGGAAAACTAGACATGATTCAGAGACAATTAAGGACTTACAAGGTCCTTTTATAGTATCTGAATAAGACTCTTGCTGAGGTCAATCTCTAAGGGGTCTGAAATTACTTTTGGTTTTACTTTTTAAACATTAGTGCCAGGGTGGCACCTGTGGCTCAATGAGTAGGGTGCCGGCCCCATATACCGAGGGTGGTGGGTTCAAACCCAGCCCCGGCCAAACTGCAATAAAAAAAAAAAAAAGAAAAGAAAAGAAGGAAAAAAAAAAAAAACATTAGTGCCATTTATCAGTTACCAATTGTGTAGGATTATAGCTGAATACATGAGCAATGTAAGA
>CAUYPK010162655.1:0-25608 GCA_963574355.1 Loris lydekkerianus | reverse complement strand
CCTCAGAAGCAGCATAACAAAATCCAAACTTGGCAAAGAGCCACAGTATACAAAATAATGATAAGAGGCAAAGAGCCGAAATTCATTTTGGCCGGGAGCCGCATGCGGCTCTAGCCGCGTGTTCGCCACCCCTGCAGTCTTGCCCATTGATATATGGGATTGTTGGCTTTTTTCATGTGGATCAATTTGAATTCTCTGTAGATCCTAGTTATAAACCTTTTGTCTGATTCAAAATTTGCAAATATCCTTTCCCATTGTGTAGTTTGTCTATTTGCTTTGGTTGTTAGCTCCTTAGCTGTATAGAAGTTTTTCAGTTTAATGAAGTCCCATTTGTTTATTTGTGTTGTTGTGGCAGTTGCCACGGAAATCTTCATGAAGTCTTTCCTATACCAGTATCTTCAAGTGTTTTTCCTATGCTTTCTTTGAGGATTTTCATTATTTCATGCCTTAAATTTAGGTCTTTTATCTATCTTGAATCAATTTTTGTGAGTGGAGAGAGGTGTGGGTCCAGTTTCAGTCTTTTGCATGTAGATATCCAGTTCTCCCAGCACCGTTTATTGAATAGGGAATCTTTCCCCCAGTGTATGTTCTTGTTTGGTTTATCAAAGATTAGGTGACTGTAAGATGTTAGTTTCATCTCTTGGTTTTCTATTCAATTCCAAATGTCTATGTCTCTATTTTTGTGCCAGTACCATGCTGTTTGTTTTGACCACTGTGTAGCCTAAAGTCTGGTATGCTGATGCCCCCAGCTTTGTTTTTATTACTAAGAACTGCCTTAGCTATATGGAGTTTTTCTGGTTCCGTACAAAATGAAGAATTATTTTTTCCAAGTTTTCAAAGTACAACATTGGTATTTTAATAGGGATGGCATTGAATCGGTAGATTGCTTTGGGAAGTATAGGCATATTAACAATGTTGATTTCTTTCCAGCCATGAACATGGTATGGTCTTCCATTTGTTAATATCCTCTGCTATTTCTTTTCTTAGAGTTTCATAATTTTTTTTATAGAGGTCCTTTACCTCTTGTGTTAGGTATATTCCTAGGTATTTTATTTTCTTTGCAGCTATGTTGAAGGGGGTTGTGTCCTTAATTAGCCTCTCATCTTGGCTGTTTATGGCTATATAAAGGCTACTGACTTGTGGATATTGTTTTTATATCCTGAGACGTTACTGTATTTTTTGATGACTTCCAGGAGTCTTGCGATTGAGTCTTTTGGGGTTCTCTAAATATAAGATCATATTGTCAGCAAAGAGAAAAAGTTTGACCTCCTCTGCTTCCATTTGTTTGTCCTTTATTTTCTTCTCTTGCCTAATTGTATTGGCTAGAACTTCCAGCACTATGTTGAATAGTAGTGGCGATAGAGGACAATCTTGTCTGGTTCCAGTTCTAAGGGGAAAAGCTTTGTTTTACTCCATTCAGTAAAATATTAGCTGTGGGTTTGTCGTAGATAGCTTTGATCGGTTTAAGAAATGTGCCACTTATGCTTATACTCTTCAGTGTTCTAATTAGAAAAGGATGCTGGATTTTATCAAATACTTTTTCTGCATCTGTTGAGAGGATCATATGGTCTTTGTTTTTGCTTCTGTTGATGTGAATAACAACTTCCATTTCATTAATTCTCCCATCACCCTTGTATACAAACTACTGTTTAATCCATCTATTAATTTTTTGCAGCATTAATCATTTACTTTCTAAAGCTACATTGAGGTATAATTGATATACAGTAAATTGCACCTATATATAATATACAATTTGAAAAGTTTTGACATATGTGTACCCCTGAAACCCTTAACACAACCAAAATAAGTAATAGTCTTTCACTCTCAAAAGCTTCATCCTGCACCTGTCATCCTCTCTTCTGCCTTTGTCTGCCAACCCAAGTCCCATGTAGCTACTGATCTTTCCATCAGTATAAATTTATTTGCATTTTCTTTTTATAAAAATTAAATCATACAGTATATACTTATTAGCCTGGCTTCTTTCACTCAGGATAATTATTTTGAGATTTATCCACTTATTGCATGTATCAATAATTGATTAAATTGCTGAGTAATATTCCACATATGTAATGTACCACAATTTTATGAATTTTTGTTTAGATTTTAGCAATATTTATTTTTGAGACAGTCTTAGTCTGTCACCTTTGGTAGAGTGCTATGGTATCATAGCTCACAGCAAGCTCCAACTCTGAGGCTCAAGAGATCTCTTGCTAAGGCTGGTCTCAAACTCCTGAGCTCAAGCAATCAATCTGCCTTGACCTCCCAGAGTGCTGAGATTATGGGCATAATTCCCCACACCCATCCTATTTTTTTAAATGGTTAGCCATTGTAATGTATACAATTCAGTGGCCTTTAGTGTATTTACAATGTGGTACAGCAACCTTCTGGTTGTGTTACCACTGTTGCCTTTAATAATAATTTAACATTTGCATTTTAAACTTTTGTATAAATGCCTTTTATATATAAGTTTAAAAACGCAGCAAAATAGCTCAAATTATAATATATCTTTCTTTCTGATTAGCTCCTTATGCACACATACACAAAAGAAAGCTCAAATAGCTATACTAAAATACAACATGCCTACAGACCACAATAATTCATTGTTAGCTTAAAACAGGCTTCCAACATATAGGGCAGCGTTCAGCAGCAACTAAGCAATATGATGGCTATAAAATTTATATATGTGAGGCAACTACCTAAGTAGTTCCTGTCAAACAGTCAATGAAACAACTGCAGTTGTAAACATTGCAGTTTTACCTAATTGACTCTAAATACTGATGTGCCCCTAATCTCCATTGGAAATATTATCAGTCTGTACTTTGATACAACTTTGTACATGACCATTGTCATCATTTTCATTTAATAAAACCAAGTGGACAAAGGTAAGAATGAGTAGATTTGGTTCTCACTAAATTGTTTCTTCTGTCTCTGTTTTTTCCACTTGGGGATTAAGATTGAGCAGTCTCATTTAACCTTATATTTCAGTGCTGTCTGCTTGGGTCTTGCTTTGTTTTGCTATCCTCAGCATCTGAATCCTCGGTCACTCAGTTCTGACCTCATCTTTTCCTTTGAATCTCTAAGCAAGATTTTGGCCTTTATTAGAGAATTCAGTTCTCCAAACCCAGTCATGATTGATTTGCTATGCCTTTCTCTGAAATCTTATGAAGAAAAATTGTTATATTACCACAGATGTGCCTTTCTGCTCTGAAGAAGAAATGATTTGGCAAAAAAGCCTACTGCTGCTTTCATTAGTGTTTCTATATTTTTCACAATTTTTTTGATGTCCACATATTGATGGAAATTTGGATTATTTCCTAGGTATTGCTTTTTGCAAATAAAGCTGTAATGAACATTTGTGTACACTTTATATTGGCATAGGGCAATATGGTCGTTTGTGCTGGTAACTGCTTAGGACTAGAATTACTGGATCATATGGTAGATATATGCTTGCCTTTTTAAGAAACTGCCAAAGTGGTTTTACCATTTTTCATTTTCACCAGAAGTGTATGAGAGAGTTCCACATCTTGTCAATACTCTGTATAATGTCTTTTTTTTTTTTTTTTTTTTTTTTCCCGTAAAGACGGTCTTCCTCTGTTACCCCAGGTAGAGTATAGTGGTATCATCATAGCTCACTGCAACTTCAAACTCCTGGGCTCAAGTGATCTTCCTGCGTCAGCCTACCAAGTAGTTGGGACTACAGGCATACATCACCATGCCTGGCTCATTTTTGTATTTTTTGTAGAAATGAGGTCTTCCTCTTGCTCAGGCTAGTCTCAAACTCCTGACCTCAAGCCATCCTCCTGCCTTGGCCTCCCAGAATGCTAAGATTACAGGCATAAGCCACCCAACCTGGCCAGTCGACATTCTAATAGGTGTGTAGTGGTATCTTATATTGTGGTTTTAATTTGCATTTTCTTAATGATTAAGATTGAGCATCTTTTCATGTATTTCCTTTCTATTCATATATTTTTATTGGTGAGATGTCTACCAAGCTTTTACCCATTTTAAAATTTAAGTCCTTTATTATTTTTTTTATTTTGAGCATTTTTGTATGTTTATAGATACAAGTCTTTTGTTTAATACATGATTTACAAAGATTTTCTCCCAGTCTGTCTTGTCATTTATTCCCAATGATCATTTTCTTCCTTTTTTTTGGTAACAAATATCATTAATTTAATTTCCAACATATTTTACAGTGCACATTTTGTATTTAGTGGTAAAATTATAGCTTTATTGAGAAAATGTGTTTATTTTCTTGTTGCTTATAATTAAAAAATAATAGCTGTTAGTGTCTCATGATAATTCACAATAATAAATGTTATATATAGCATTTCCCTCTCAAGAAATGTTTTGTAACTTTTTTAAACTTTTTTGGAAAATTCTCTTTTTATTTTACAATACTACAGAGGTACAACTGTTTTTGGTTACATTGATCAATTTTGTTATGCTTGAGTTAGGATTACAATTGTGTCCATCACCGATTGTTCATTGTACCTGTCAGGTAGGTTTTTCACCCATCTCCTTCTTCCCATCGTTCCCTGCTAGATTTCCAATTAGTTTTACTTCCCACTTTGCACACGTGTGCTCATTAGTTAGTTCCAGTTTAATAGCAAATACATGTGCTGTTTGTTTATCCATTCTTTAGATACTTTACTTAGGATAGTGGTCTCCAGTTCCATCCAAATTGTTAGAAAGGGCCTTAATTCATCCTTCTTGATGACTGAGTACTCCATGGTTATACATATACCACATTTTGTTAATTCATTTATGTATCGATGGGTACATGGGTTGATTCCACATCTTTATAGTTGTGAATTGTCCTGCAATAAACATTCGAGAGCAGGTGTCATTTTGAGAAAATGACTTCTCCTGTAGGCAGATACCCAGTAGTGGGATTACTGGATCAAAGGGTAGGTCTACTTTTAGTGATTTGACAACTCTCCATACTGTTTTCCATAGAAGTTGTACTAATTTGCAGTCCCACTAACAGTATGTAAGCATTCCTGTGTGTCTGCATCCATCCCCACATCTATTATTTTTGGACTTTTAAAAAAAGCCATTCTAGCTGGGGTAAGGTGATATCTCATTGTGATTTTAATTTACATTTCCCTGATGATTAGTGACACTGAGAATTTTTCAGTTACTATTGGCTCTTTGTCTTCTTTTGAAAAACTTTGTCTCTTTTGTCCACTTTTTAATGGTTTTTTTTTTGTTGTTGTTTGTTTGTTTGTGCTGATTTGCTTGAGTTCTTTGTAAATTCTGGTAATTAGCCCTCTGTCAGATGTATGGCTTATTTTCTCCCTTCCTATAGGTTGTCCAATTGCTCTACTGATTATTTCCTTAGCTGTGCAAAAGCTTTTTAATTTAATCAAGTCCTATTTATTTATTTTTGTTGTTGCTGTGAATGCCATTGGGGACTTCTTCAGAAATTATTTGCCTGACCTGTTATCTTCTAGAATTCTTACAGTTTCATGTCTTACATTTAAGTCTTTTATCCATCTTGAATTAATTTTGGTGAGTGGTGAGAGATGGATCCTGTTTCGTTCTTCTGCATGTGGCAATCCAATTTCCCAGCACCACTTATTGTATAGGACTTCTTTTCCCCAGTGTCTATTGTCTGCTTTGTCAAAGATCAATTGGCTGTAGGTGGATGGTTTTATATCTGGGTTTTCTGGTCTGTTCCCTTGGTCTAAGTCTCTGTTTTGTGCCAACCATGCTGTTTTGGTTACTATTGCCTTGTAGTGTAGTTTGAAGTCATCCTATCCATGAACATGATATGGTTTTCCATTAATTTGTGTCATCTGTGATTTCTTTCCTTGGTGTTTAGAGATCTTTCACCTCCCTGGTCCAGTCTATTTCTACTTATGTGTTCCTTGTAGCTATCACGAATGGTATTGAATCTTTAATTTGGCTCTCAGCTTGACTGTTACTGGTGTGTAGGAATGCTACTGATTGGTGTACATTAATTTTGTAACCTGAGACTTTGTGAAATTTATTTATCAATTCTAGAAGTCTCTTGGTGGAGTTTTTGGGGTTGTCTAAACATAAGATCATATTGTCAGCATGTTTTATAATTCTTAATTCCACTGTTAGATTAATAGCTTATAATTCTATAGTAATAGTATTTGTCTTCCATGTACCACAGGTTTAATTTTTAACTATGATTTTTAAAATAATGTTTTATTTTTAGTTTTGATGGATACATAATAGTTGTCCCTATTTATGGGGTACATGAGATATTTTGATATAAGCATATCCACTATCATCTTTGTCTTTAGAAGAGTAGAAGTTTTAGATTTGGTGAAGTCTAATTTGAATATTTTTTCTTTCATGTGTCATACTTTTGGGTCATTTGTAAGAAATACAGTAGAACCTCTGTAAGTTGACCATCCAAGGGACTGTAACAAACTGTTTAACATACAGAGGGGGCCAACTACTGTACTGATACATGTGTGTGGTACATGTCTAGTCTATGAAAATTAGGTCAACTTAAGGAGGTGGTCAGTGTAGAGAGGTGGACAAGTATGGAAGGTCTGCTGTATTTTCCAGACCCAAAGTCACAATTTTCTTCTGTGTTTCTTCTATAGTGGTTATAGGTTTAGATTTCATATTAGGTTTATGATCCATTTGAGTTCAATTCTGATTATAGTATAAATATGAATCTTTTTTGGTGGGTAGAGAAGAGATGGATATCCAGTAGTTCTAGCACTACTTCTTGAAAAGGCTATCCTTTTTCCACTGAATTACTTTTTCATCTTTGTCATAAAACACTTGATCATATATGCGTAGACCTATGTCTGGACTTCATTCTGTTCCATTGTTCTTTTGTCTATTTTTATACCAGTGTTATACACAATTACTCTAGTTTTATTATAAATCATCAAATCAAGTTGTATGAGTCCTCTTAGTTCTTCTTTTCATAGTTTTGACTATTCTAGGTCCTGTGCATTTCCATGTGAATTTTACAATCAGCTTGTCAACTTCTGCAAAAAAAATTTTTTTGCTAGTATTTTCACTGGAGTTATGTTGAATCTGTAGATCATTTGGAAAGAATTGGCATATATAAACATATTGATTCTTCTAATCCATAAAAATGCTGTATCTCTCCATTTATTTAGGTCTTCTTTAAGTTCTGTCAGCAGCATTTTGTAATTTTCAGTGTATCTTTTGCATTTGCATCTTTTGCCAGATTTATCCCTAAGTATTTCATATATTTTAGGCTATTATAAATGATATTTTAAAATTTCAGTTCTGATCATTCTCTGCTAGTACTATATATATGGAAATACAGGCTGGTCCAAGTACAGTAGTGTTTGATCACAACCATTTAGAGATTTCTTTATTCCTTCTCTACTTTTACTGCTTTACTTGACTAGCCTAAAAAAAGAAAAAGAAAAGAGAAAGAAATACAGTTGTTTATTATCTATTTGATGTCCTGCAACCTTACCTAACTCACTTATTAGTTGTAGTAGCTTTTTGTTAACATTTTTAGAATTTTCCACATTTCTTCATTTTATCTGAGTAAAGAGAATTCTACTTCTTCCTCTCCATCCTAGAGTTTTTTTCTTTTTCTTACCTCATCAGGCTTTAAAATCAATCAGTGAAATTCACCATATAATCATCTCAATGGATGCAGAAAAAGCTTCAGACAAAATCTAGTCTTAAAAAAATCTTTTAAAACAGGACTAAAGTAGAACTTCCTTTGCCTGATAAAAGGTTTGAAAACCCGCACTTTTGGTCATTTTTGAATTACCTTGCTTAGTTTCTTTGTTGACTTGTTAAAGTTCATTACATATTCTGGATATTAATTCTCTATCAGATATATGATTTGTGAACATTATCTTCTGTTCCGTGGATGGTTTTTTCATTCTCTTGTTTTGTTTGGTCTTTTTTGTTTGTTTTCTGAGACAAAGTCTCAAGCTGTCATGCTGGGTAGAGTGCTGTGGCGTCATAGCTCACAGCAACCTCCAACTCTTGGGCTAAAGCGATCCTCTTGTCTCAGTTTTTCTGTTTTTAGTACAGACAGGGTCTCGCTTTTACTCAGGCTGGTCCCAAACTCGTGAGTTCAAGCAATCCACCCACCTCGGCCTCTCAGAGTGTGAGGATTACAGACATGAGCCACCACACTCGGCCTCATTTTCTTCAGTGTCTGTAGATAAACAAAAGTTATTAATTTTGATAAGTGTAATTTATCTATTTTGGAGCACCATACTGAGAAATCCTTGACTTTCACCTATGTTTTTATCTAAGAGTTTTATAGTTTTAGCTCTTAAATTTAAGTCTTGGTCCATTTTGAGTTTGGGTTTTATTTTTTAATATAGTGTAAGATAAAGATCCAGCTTCATTCTTTTGAATACGGATATCCAGCATTTCCACCATTAGTCGAAAAGACTGTCCTTTCTCCATTGAATGGTCTTCGTCCCCGTCTTAAAACAGTTCACCTCAGATGTGAGTGTTTCTTTCTGTCCCTCTATTCTACTTCATTGTTCTACATGTCTCTCCTTATGCCATTCCCTCACTATTTTAATTACTGTAGCTTTGTGTTGAGTTTTGACATCAGGAAATATGAATTTTGCAACTTTGTTCATTTTCAAAATTGTTTTGACTACTAGCAGTCCCCTGAGAGTATATATGAACTTCAGGATAAGTGTTTCTTTTCTTTTCTTTTCTTTTTTTACAGTTTTGGCCAGGGCCAGGCTCAAACCCACCACCCCTAGTATATGGGGCTGGCCCCCTACTTCTTGAGCCACAGGTGCCACCCAATACAATTGCTTCTTAAAGAGAATTTTAAATAAGAAAATTATTTATTATTTACCTAGGAAGCTACTGCTTCCAATTTTCCTTAATACTTTATCTTGACACAAAGACCTTCCTTTGTAGTATAATTTTTCTTTTACATGAAAAACTAACTTTTACTGTAATAGATATGCTAGTGATGAGTTCTTTCAGCTATTGCATGTTTGAAGTTTTTTTTTCACCTTAGGTTTTAAAAGGTATCTTCAGTGGATACAGAATTATAAGTTGACAGAGTTGTTTTTTTTTTTCCTTTCAGTACTTTGGAGATTTATTCCACTGTCTTCTCAATTGAAATGTTTCTGATGAGAAGTATGTTCTCAGCCTTTAGTTCTCCTGTGTATATTATATCTTTTCTCTGACTCTTTTTAAGATTTTTCTTTTTTTATTAATTTTAAGCAATTTGGTTGAATGTGCCTTGATGTAGTTTTTTTATGTTCCTTTTACTTATTATATGTTTAGATTCTCAAATCTGTAGCCTTTTAATTTTCATATTTGAAAAAATTATGGCCATTATATCTTAAAGTATTTTTCCCCCTTGTTCCTTCACCCGATTCTCAGACTCCAATTCAAGTTACTTCAGCTATAGAAGTTATCCCAGAGATAACTTATACAACTCCCTAAATGGATGAGTCCAGTACAAGGTCTCTAGTCACAGGTGGGCTATTGGGTTACCAAGGTGGATAACCTACCTTTTCAGGTTCTTTATTGCCTTTTCAATTTGCTCTTTATTTCTGGTTTTCAGAAACTTCTCGTTTCTTCCTGACATGCTCAGTTATATTTTTTAATATTTTTGTTGTATTTTATCTACTATCTCTAAATATTTATATTGAGAGAATTTCGGGTTATCTTAATTCATACCTCTTTAGGGATAGATAGCAGGGTCATAATTATCAAAGTAAAGAGCAAAGTATGCATTCTTACCTGGGCATTCAAAAAAACAAACAAATGTCCTATGTGTGTATGCATTTGGTAAGCAAGTATTTTAAAAAATCCTAACTGCCACAGCTTCCTTCAATTTGATGATTCAAATTGAAGGTTCATATTAGTCTTTTGAAAATTAGCTAATGCAATACTGTTGAAGGGTAATAAATTTCATCTAAATTCCATTTTTTGTTAAGTTCTTTAGGAACCATTTGACATCTCTTAAAATGTTTTTATTATTTTTAATGAACATTAGTGGGTTACAGTGAAATCTGATTCAATGACTATTACCTCAGAGATATAGGAGTATACTGAGCCATCTAGTCTACCACAGTGGAGGAAAAAACATAGGCTATAGGGTAAGAGTGACTAGATTTGAATTTAACGTCAGCACTTATTAGCAACTGATGATATTTAGGATAGGAAATATATTTAAATAAAAATTACTAGTCTAAAGAATACTTAGAGGCTCTAGGAATTCTGATATATAACTGTTGAGCACTGATAATTTCATTCATTCATACAGCAAATATTGGATATTTGTCTTGTAGTACCCTGGATGCTATAGGAAATTTTTTCTGTAGAGTCTTTTCCCTCTGAGAGCAGGTAGGGAGCGGTAGGGAGCCGTGAGACTAATAAATGAGTGTAGTACCAAGCAGTGAGAGGAGCGCTACGAGTGAAAGTCTCCTACTGAGGCTATCACTTACTTCTGAGCAATCCAGCTTCTTACTTGGATATGACAAGGAGTGAGGTTTTTTTGTTTTATTTTGTGACAGAGTTGTGCTCTGTCACCTGGGCCACAGTGCAGTAGCCTCATCATAGCTCAGTGCAGCCTCAGACTCCTGGGCTGAAGCCATCCTCCTGGGTACTTTAGTCCCACCCCTACCCCTAGGAGCTGGGAATACAGGTACCTAATTAATATTTCTAATTTTTTCTAGAAATGGGATTTTCTTCTTATTCAGGCTGTTCTCGAACTCCAGACCTCAATTAATCCTCCTGCTTCAGCCTCCCAAAGTGCTAAGATTATAGGCATGAGACACCATGTCTGGTTACAAGGAGTGGGGTTTTTTTGTTTGTTTTATTTTTTGTTTTTGCTTTGTTTGTCTTTTTTAAGACTGAGTCTCACTTTATCACCCTGGGGTTGAGTGCCATGGCATAGCTCATAGCAACCTCAAACTCTTGGGCTCAAGCTATCTTCTTGTGTCAGCCTCTCAAGTAACTAGGACAAAAAATGCCCATCACAATGCCCAGCTAATTTTTCTATTTTTAATAGAGACCAGGTCTCACTCTTGCTAAGGCTGGTCTCGAACTCCTGAATTCAAGCACTCCATCAGCCTTGGCCTCTCAGAGTGCTAGGACTACAGGCATGAGCCATCACACTGGGCCCCAAGACCTGCTTCTGAATCTGACCATCTAGCTATTCACCTTCCTCATTCAGTGTGTAGAAATTTCTAGTTATTTTGATGTGTCCTTTCAGATTGAGAAAAGAGAATCTACACAAGACAGCTTTTGTAAGACATAGGAGATGTTCCAAAAGACAAATGTACAAGTTGTAAGAACAAGTTTATACACAAAACGTTAACCACAATGCCTGGGATTTTCCAAAAGTCTAAGGATATAGAAAAATACAGTGAAAATACCTAAGCAGTTTTCTCTAATTCCCCAAACTGGAAATGACTGTGAATTGGACAGTTAGGGAGGTAAGTACAATATTTACAGAACAGCCAGGAAGAAATTATTGCCATTCACAAGCAACGACCAAACATACAAGGTGTGATCACAATGAATTTAGGAAAATTCATCCTGGGTCACATGCATGAGCCACCCCATCTGTCAGGATGGTCAGGGAAGGCTGTGGGCTGAGGAAAGAGCACACAACTGGTGCCACATTCTGATTTTATGGCAGAGATCCTTGTATTTAATGACCTTTAATATCTGCTACAGTTGGTTTTTAAAACAGCTATTTACTTAGAACGCTTTTATTATAAACTATATTTATGCTCAAAGGGCTTCCAACTATGATAGCGTTTAGAAGGTCCTTTTGTTATGTGTGTATAATGTCACAACAGGTCATTCCTTCTCAGCCAGGCAGTTCATTGACCCTGAAGGGGCCGCTTTATGGATGAACTATATCTTTCTCCTCCTTAATTTTTTCCATAGGCAATAAATATTTTATGCCTGGAAAGGTTATTCATTTATTCAACATATGCTTATTAAATGCCTCTCAAAGTCTAGGCAGTTTGTGGAATACAGAGTTATATAATGTGGACAAGTTCTCTGCCTTTGTGAAGCTTAGAGTATCATGAGGCAATCCTATATTGAATAAATAACTATATAATAATTAATAAATTATAATTGTGATAAGTGCTTTAAAGGGAAAGTAAAGAATGTTATGAGAGAAACTTAAATGAGTTTGAAGGGGCAAGGTCAGGAAAGTAAGGTCAAATTAAAATTTTAATTAGCTGAGGGTAAGGGTGTATGTCTGTAGTCTCAGCAACTTGTGAGGCTGAAGAAGAAGGAACACTTGAGTCTAAGAGAATAATGTTGCAGTGAGATGTGATGATAGCTCTTCAGTCTAGCCCAGATCCCACAAGAAGACCCTGTCTCAAAAAAATTAAGCAAAAAAAAAAAAAATAAAATATATATATATATATATATATATATATATATATATATATATAAAATTTTTAAACATATTAAACATTTCCCCATTTCAAAGATAGAAGGCTAAGATATTCCCATAGTTTATTGATTACATTCAAGAAATATCTAAATTTGGAAAGATATACTTATCCACAGAGGCATAAGATCCTTAGAAGTTCAATCCTTAATTTAATAGATAACTGAAAGGGGAGATGTTATTTACTCAAGAACACATGGCTTGCTACTGGTAGGGCTAGGACTTGAACACAAGTCTGCTAATCATCCCAGTGTCTCAGAAAAAAAACAAAAAAAGATAAAAGATAGATAAATTATGTTTTCACACTTCATGAGTATGAATGTAATGGGGAAATACTGATTTGACAACTAAGGCTTTCAAGATGCGGTATGGAATGAACTTAACTAGGGTATTTTGCTCTACATTAGCCAGGGCGTTATTTCCTAGTCTTTTACACTCCCTCCCCGTCCTTAGTTTCAATATTGACAGTCTCCAAGTTTATCTGAGGAAAATCAGTAGAAAGGGGAAAGAGAACTAACATTTGTGGAAATTAAGTAATAGATCCTTTGTTAGTCAGTTTATGTATTATTGCATTTAATTCTCACAATAAGCATATAAAGCAGATATTATTTCTATTTTATAATTGAGGAAACTGAGACCTAAGGAAGTTAAATACTTACACAAGGTCTCAGAATTTTAAGTGGTAGAGCTAGGATTCAAACATTCTTTTTTTCACTATGTATCATATTGTTCAGAATATTGTTTATTTAAAATGTTCCTTTGTTTTATAATACATTCACACAAAAGTAAAACAAAGGCATTACTATTGGGTTTTTTTTTTTAGAAAAAAATAATACAGTAAAATATATTTGAATCTTTGTCTTTCTTAAGGATGAACGTGAAGCCAGAGAAAATGTGAAGAGAGAGCAAGATGAGGCCTATCGCCTTTCACTTGAGGCTGACAGGGCAAAGGTAGGTTTGATCAGATAACTTCTAGGATAAAGTACTCAAACCTGAATAGTCTTTTGTTATTAAAATGCCAGCACCCTTATCAGTTTGAGCCCTAAAGATACTGTCTTTGCAATGGAGAAAGTTAGATTCAATTAACAGAAAGAATATAATTCTATGGATGGTTCTTCAGGTATGACACATTTTGGCAAAATAAAGTTTGTTTAAAATCATGAAAAACTCAAACAAGAATAAGCCTTATATCTATTTTATTTGTTTTCTAATTGGTCTTTGATAGAAGCTTGCAATAATTCAAAAGCCCTTTAGGTGATTCTAATGTGCAATCATGGTTGAGACTGCTGATTTGTTTAATGTTTCTTGACCACCTGTTTCTATATTGGGCATTGAAGAAAGGGAGGAAAAGGGAAAAGCCACAGGGTCTTACAGTGTGGTATAGTAGATGAAGTCAAGAGCACAGATAGCTATAACATAAGGCAAGAAGTTTAAGTGTCATTAGGGAAGTACTGACTTCTGTGAGAGTTCAGTGAACAGGAGTTTCAGTTGGAAATTTTTTTTTTAAAGTTTAGCAAGCCAGAAAGTGGGAGTATACTGGGGAGTTTTTTAAAGAAGAAATGGTATATGTGAACTGGACAGAGAAAATGGAACAGGAGGGAAGAGACAGTAACATAAGCTAGCATCAGGGGTCTAGAAAGCACTGGAGGATGGAGGCTGATGTGAGTAGAGCTTGATTACAGGAGAATTAATAGAAAACGCTAGAAAGGAAGACAGAAGAAAGGTCCTGAAGGATCTCAGTGCTGCACTACCCGGGGCTATCAAAGGGAATGGGAACCCAACATTTTTAGAGAGTTGTGCTTTGTTTTAGGGCTGTCAAAGGGAATGGGAACCCAACATTTTTAGCGAGTTGTGCTTTGTTTTTGCCTTCATTTCCATTCCTGTTTGGGAGAAAAATATTTCCTTTACCATAGTATGTGCTTCTGAGTCTTGTTGGGAGGGAGCCCTTTGAATGTAACTTGCTCCATCTTCATTTATTGACTGGTTTTGTTTTTTTAGGTAAACATATTAAGTATTGAGTGCTTGCTCCCTTTCTATTTTATAAACAGAGGGAAGCTCATGAGAGAGAGATGGCAGAACAGTTTCGTTTGGAGCAGATTCGCAAAGAACAAGAAGAAGAACGTGAGGTAGGGCACAATTTTAAGAAAAGCTGAGTTGTATTTCCACTGTACTTCATGCTGAAGCTGTTGATATTTCTGACAACTGATTTGTTTCTACTTGTCCCAGACTTGTTTTAGTATGGAAGACCTAACTGTTCCTTAATCATTCCTAATCTGTTGTATGGAACTCTTAGAGAACTTAATCTTTTACTAAAGGATTATCTTTCTATTTCTGTTATCTTCAGTTCCTTTTCCTTTTGTCTGCCTGATAAATACTTCCCATCCTTCCTGGATATTGTCCTACCCAAGAATAAAAAGAATGTCTTTCCTGACCCTTCCTCAGGCTTCACTTTACCCACCAAAAGATACTACAGGTTACTTCTGCATTAAGCCCCGAAATACGGGAAATCCACCCAACTTAGCTGATATTTTTCCCCCTGGAGTTTGTGTCTTGTTCATACCAATATTGAGAATTTTTCATTCATTCATCTTGCACACATTTTTTGAATACTTAGAACTGAGTACCCAGAATCTGTGCAGCGGTTCTCAACCTGTGGGTCGCAACCCACAGGAACTGTATTAAAGGGTTGCAGCATTACGAAGGTTGAGAACCACTGTGTTAGGGGATGGTGATATAGACATATCCTGCTCTCCATGGGTTACTAGTCTTATAAAAATTGAAGTTTAATACTATACATGAAAGTTATTACACAGGTATGCCTAAGGTGCAACGGGAACAAAGAAAAGGGAGTCAAATGACTTGCTAGGATGGGCTTCAGAGTAAAGAACTTTTTTTTTTTTTTTTTGAGACAGAGTCTTACTGTGTCACCCTCAGTAGAGTACTGTGGCGTCACAGCTCACAGCAACCTCAAACTCTTGGGCGTAAGCGATTCACTTGCCTCAGTCTCCTAAGCAGCTAGTACTACAGGCAACCACCACAGTGCCCTACTATTTTTTGGTTGTAGTTATCATTGTTGTTTAGCTGGCCCGGGGCTGGGTTCGAACCTGCCAGCCTGGGTGTTTGTGGCCAGCGCCTTACCCACTGAGCTCTGGGCACCGCCAGAGTAAAGAACTTTTTTAACTTTTTCTAGATGTGAGATAATAATGGGAAGTTTCACTTATAAAAAAGAGGAAGCCATCTAACAAGTGACAGAAAAGTCTGGAGAGCCCTAACTGGGGTTGAGGAAAATTCATTCACCATTTTCAGTCAAAGGATGTCTCCATCTCTTTTGCTTATTTAATGTATGTTTTTTAAACAAGAACTGTGCTGCACACTGCAGGGGAAACAAAGGATAATAGAACATTTTCTGCCTGCAAAAAGAGATTACATCTTGGAGGGAAGCTACAACATGTCTACAGTAACAGCAAATCAAGTAAAAATGTTCTAATGATGTAGAAGTTAGAACCAAAATACTTAGGGAGTTGAGGACCAAAGGGAAAATCTATTTTTATAGGTTCAGTAATCAGACAACAAATGGAAGAAGTAGTAACCAAGCCAGGTCTTAGAAGACGTGAAATTTCACTGTTTGGAAATCAAAGTTTATCTGTGTTAAAACACTTATTTGAATACCTACCATATGCGTACAAATCCTAGTCTCTGCACTCTGAGAACTCTCAAGGGAAAATAGAAAATAATACTTTGTTGAACATCTTCTGTCTATCAAGTACTCTGCCTACTGGCAGTTTTGCATACACTTGCTCATTAACCATTAAAACAAACTGTAACACTAGAGATTTCTTCTTACAGGTAAGAAAACTGAAGCTCAGTGAGGAGTCACACACAGAGAGGGAAATGGAAACAGCTGAGATTCTCACCTAACTCTTTGTGACTACAAAGCTCATGTTCTTTCTTATACTTTATTCCAGGGCAAGGCTACATATCCTTGTATGTGTCTATGGTAGTCATACATGCAGAGCTTTACAAAAATTTAGATAATGAAAAGATTAATCACTATCGTTTTAGGCTATATCAAAAAATATATACTGATATTCTCAGTATATTTTGTTGTCTGCTTTGTCAAAGATCGGTTGGCTGTGTGTGGATGGTTTTATATCTGGGTTCTCTGTTCTGTTCTATTGCTCTATGTCTGTTTCTGTGCCAGTACCATGCTGTTGTGGTTAGCATAGCCTTGTTAGCATAGTTTGAAGATTGGTAATGGGATGCCTCCAGTTTTGTTCTTTCTGCTTAAAATTGTTTTGGCCATTGGGGCTCTTTTCTGGTTCCAAATAAAGTGGAACCAGAACTTTTTCTAGGTCTCTGAAATAAGATGTTAATTTTTTTTTTTTTTTCTTTTTATAGTTTTTGGCCAGGGCTGGGTTTGAACCTGCCACCTCTAGCATATGGGGCCAGCGCCCCACCCCTTTGAGCCACAGGCGCCGCCCATGATGTTAGTATTTTGATGGGATAGAGCAGACATTTTAACAATGTCGCATCTACCCATTCATGAGCATGGTATGGTTTTCCATTAGTTTGTGTCATCTGTGATTTCTTTCCTCAGTGTTTCATAGTTCTCCTTTTAGAGATCTTTCACCTCCCTCCCTGGTTCAGTCTATTCCTAGGTATTTTATGTTCTTCGTAGGTATTATGAGTGGCATTGAGTCTTTAATTTGACTCTCAGCTTGACTATTACTGGTATGTAGGAATGCTACTGTTTTGTGTACATTGATTTTCGTAACATGAAACTTTACTGGATTTATCAATTCCAGGAGTGTCTTGGTGGAGTCATTGGAGTTTTCTAGATATAAGATCACATCATCAGCAAAAATAGTTTGACCTCCTTTTTCTCCATTTGGATACCTTTTATCTCTTTCTCTTGCCTGATTGCTCTGGCCAGGACCTGCAGCACTGTGTTGAATAGAAGTGACAGTGGGCACCGTTGTCTTGTTCTTAGTGGGAATGCTTTCAGTTTTTCCCCATTCAGCATGATGTTGGGCTATGGCTTTGTTACTTATGACTTTTATAATCTTGAGATACATTCCTTCTATGCCTAATTGTTGAAGGTTTTTATCATAAAAGGCGCTGAATTTTCTTTAATGCTTTTCCTACAGATAGTAAGATGATCATATGGTCTTTGTTTCTGCTTCCATTTATGTGCTGAGTCATGTGTGTGTTGAACTATCCTTGCATCCCTGACACGAAGCCCACTTGGTCATGATGGGTTATTTTTTTTGATGTACTATTGAATTTGGTTTGCTAATATTTAGTGTATAATGTATATTCGTGTATGTTCATAAGGGATATTGGTCTGTAGTTTTCCTTTTTGTATGTGTCCTCTTCTGATTTTGGTATTGTGCTTATGCTGGCTTTGTAGAATGAGTTGTGGAGGATTCCATCCTCCTTGATATTGTGGAATCATTTCTACAGAATGGGTATCACCTCTTCTTTGTAGGTCTGATAAATTCAGTTGTGAATCTGTCTGGTCCAGGGCTTTTATTTATTTTATTTATTTTTTTGTTGTTAGAAGAATTTTTATTGCTACTTCAATCTCATTGCTTATTTTCAGATTTAATTTGTTTTCATTTTTCCCATATATACACATGTGTTATTTTATTTCTACTTTTTGCCTTTACAAAATTAAAAAGGCTTAAAATTTAATAACAATAACAATGTTTAAAATAAGGACTAGAAACAAAAACCTCGTAAAGAACAAACCAAGATAAATACATTCAGAAAAGAAATCAGACAATTGCTGCAACGAAATATTGAGCAATAATAATAATAATACAAAAAAAGTAACATTCACATTGTCAGATAAATCTATTATAGGATGCTTTGCCTCTGAGGTTCAGTATGGAGTCATCAGTTAACTTCTTCTAAAATATTTAGAAAAAATGGAGATGAGAGAAAACATTCTTGAAGATGAGGTTTGGTCTAGCCAGTCTTTGGTAAAATAGTCAACTAATTGCACCTTCAAATTCAGAGCCAGTATTACTGAAAGAAGGCCTTTGTTTCTTCTAACGAAACATTCTTCCACGAGTGCTACATTGAGTATTTTGTTACTGGAGTCACCTTCTTTATTTTTTCCACTGCATACTTATTTGTTATGGTCACAATTTCGCCAATAATATCATTTGAGAAAAAGAGCTGAAAATACTCAAGTTCAGTGGGGTTTTTTTGTTTTGTTTTGTTTTGTTTTGTTTTGTTTTGTTTTTTGGCTGAGTACTTTGAGGAAGGGTGAATCCCTATTATGTGACAGAGTATGGGAACTTTGTAAAGTTGTAAGATCATTACCATCACAATAAACCTTCCAGCTACTTGTTACAGGTTGCATATTATCATGTTGGATCTCTTCCAGCATTGGAGCAGAACAGGAAAATCATTATCTGACATAGGATCGGAAAAGGTTAAGAAAGCCTTCATGAATGTTGTTTTATGCCACTGAGTTTTTCATAAATAGATAAGGTTTTAGCTAAGGTCTTTGATTTCTAGGTCAAATAGTACATGGACACATTTAGAACACAGAATAGAGCTGTGGCTAACAAGGCTAAATTTTGGAGAATTGTGGATGGGAAAGAATGGAAATAAAGCTATCCTTTTTGCTGATGGTTCCTTTAGAAAATAAAAGTTAATTTTTGCCTATCTATCCAAATTGTTTCCTTTTTATGCCTTGCTTCCTCCTTATAGAAAATGTTAACATAATGTGGCATTAAATGGAGGAACAAAAGAACATGGAATTAGAATCCTTAGTGCTTTCCCTTTAGTTTTCTGGTTTGATCTTCCCAACTGCCCTACATCATTGGGAAGGGAGATATCATCCCTGTTTTATAGATGAAGAAAGTAAGATCGTAGCTGGATTGAGGAATCTGTTTTTTTAGCCTGGCACAATGGTGCATAGCTATAGACTCTGGAGGTGGGAGGCTGAGGCAGGAGATCACTTGAGCCCTAGAGTTCAAGGCCAGTATGAGTAAGATAGCAAGACTCTATCTCTAAAAAAAACTATTAAAAGTTAAATTTTTAAAAAATGTAAAGCCTGTGTTTAAATTCTTACCTTAGATTTACCTGGTAAAGGCAGAACCAGAGGTTCTATCCAGTATTCATTATACTTATTACCCTCTATTGGATGAATGACGGTAGAATCATAAATTGATTATTAAAGTAAACCTGCCTGTTATAATTTGCATTTTTATCTTACCTTTTATCATTTAAAGATAACACCACTACACTGGACCCTAATGATAATCATTTCTGTCATCATCACCATTATCACCACTATGTATTGAGCTATTATGTGCTAAATTCAGTAGTGATCACTTTATAGACATTAGTTATCTTACTGAATTCTTACAATTCAATAATGTAGGTACCAATGCATAAATATCTCATTATAATTGTAAAGACCACATATCCACAATTACTTAGATATAGTTTGAAGTATTCTGCTGTTGTCTTCATGAACCATTAAAACAGACCAGAAATTCTGAAAGACTATTCCTCATATCCAGAAGCAGCTATAAGTAATCTGTCTGAATTCTGATTTAGGACATAGAGCCATTTGCCTTATTGACTTTATCTAGGATTGCAGCTATATTTGTAGTAATCTAGGTGCATGATTGGTTGCCAGAAGCAGAGAATGGCTACTGAGTTGGGTCAGATCAGCTGTTCCTATACGGTATTCATTCACCTGTGGTGATCTTGTCCAATATCATGACTTTAAATATCATCTAAATGCTTGACTCCCAATTTTATCTCCTAGTTCCTCCCTTTCCTTGAACTCCAGACTTGACTATCTAACTGCTGCCATACCATCTCTATTTAGATGTATAATACACATATATCATACAAGCTTAATGTGTCTAAAACTGAACCCATCTTACCCACCCCACCTAACCCTGCTCTTTTTGCGATCTTTCCTATCTTAATAAATAAAAAATATTTCTAGCTTTTGAGCCAGAAACCTTGGAATCATCCTTTACATCTCTCTTTCATATCCATATTTAATGAGAAACTCCTGTTGGCTTGATTTTCAAACTATATGTAAAACTGAATTGCTTTCTCACTAGCTCCATCACTACCACCCTTATCTAAGCCACCACTATCTGTTATCTATCTTTAATAGACTCCCAACTTGATTTCATGTCTGTATTTTTTTTTCCCTTTTCTATAGTCTTTTAGTAAATCCTTTTTAAAAAATACTTGTCCTATCATGTCACTTTAAAAACCTGCAGTGACTTTACATCTTAAAGTAAAAGCTAAAATCTTATAGTGATTCCAATCAAATAAATCTCTGTAGGATTTTCTATATTGACAAAATGATTCTAAAATTTATATGAAAAAGCAATAGAAACATACTACCAGAGCTCAAGACTTACTGTAATCAAAATGTGTGGTATTAGCAAAAAGATGGACCAGTATGTCAATGGAATGGAATGAAAACCCTAGAAATAGGCCCTTTGTGATCACACATGTATGATTAATTGATTTTCTACAGAGGTGCAAAGGCAATTCACTGGAGAAAGGATAATCTTTTCAACACTTGATAGATACTACAATTGGATATTCATATGCAAAAGAATTAAAAACCCTTCAATTCATATGTTGCATCACAAAGGTTAACTCAAAATGGGTCATAGACCTAAATGTAAAACTTACAACTATTCAAGTTCTAGAAGAAAACATAGAAGGAAACCTTCATGAGTTTTTAGTTAGACAAATATTTCTTAGATCTGACACCAAAAACACATGCCATAAAATAACAAACATTAAAATTAGAGTCTCTGGCTCAGTGCCCATAGCTCAGTGAGTAGGGCGCCAGCCACATACATTGAAGCTGGCGGGTTCAAGCCCAACGCAGACCTGCTAAACAACAATGACAACTACAACAAAAAAATAGCCAAGTGCTATGGTGGGCGTCTGTAGTCCCAGGTACTTGGGAGGCTGAGGCAAGAGAATCGCTCAAGCCCAAGAGTTTGAGGGTGCTGTAAGCTGTGACACCACAGCCCTCTATGGAAGGTGACATAGTAAGACTCTGTCTCAATAAATAAATAAATAAGTAAAATTAGAGTTTATCAAAACTAAGAATTTCTATTATTTGAAAGACATTGTTAAGAAATTTAAAAGACAGCCACATATTTGGGGGAAATCATATATCTGAGTCCAGAACACATAAAGAACTCCCAAAACTCCATAGTAAGAAAATAACCCAAGTATAAAAATGGACAAAATATTTGAATGGACACTTCATTTAAAAAATTTATAGAAGGCAAATAAATGCATGAAAATATGTTCAACATTTTTCATCATTAGGAAATACAAATTAACACCAATATATACATACCTTTTTAGCATAGCTTTCTAAAAGAAAAACAATACCAACCAATACTTCAATGATGAGAATGCAAAATAGCACATCCGCTTTGAAAATTAGGTAGGTATATTCTTATAAAGTTAGACATACATATACCATATGACCCAGCAGTCACACTCCTAGGTATTTACTTACACAACTGAAATGAAAGGGACAGTAAAATATATGTTTACACAAAAATGTGCACAGAAATATTTATAGCAGTGTTATTTGTAGCACCAAAACCTGGAAAATGGATAATCAAATTGTAGTATATCTATAAAATGAAGTACTGCTGAGCAATAATTTAGAACAAATGAACTACTGGTACATTGAACAATATGAACAAGTTTCAAGTACATTATGCTAATGAAGGAAGCCATTTATATGACATTATGATTACATTTATTTAACATTCTGGGAAGATTTAAAGTAGGGACAGAGAACATTAGGTTGTTAGGGAATAGGAATAAAGAAATTTGTAGGGGTGGGGAGAGGTTATGGAACCATTCCTTATCTTGATTGGTGATGGTAGTAATGCAAGTTACGCATTTGTCAAAACGTACAGAACTACACTTTTTTTTTTTTTAATTAAATCATAGCTACGTACATTGGTATGATCATGGGGCATCATACACTAGTTTCACAGACCAGTTGACACGTTTGTATCACACTGGTAAACATAGCCGTCCTGGCAATTTCACAGTTACTGTGTTAAGACATTTACATTCCAAATTTATTAATACTAAGTTTCACATATATCATTGTAAGATGCACCACAAGTGTATTCTCACCAATCCCCCTCCTTCCACCCACCTCCCCCCTCCCTCCCCTCCCTTTCACCCTTCCACCTATTCCTAGGTTGCAAATGGGTTACAGCATTCATGTAAAGCCCTAAATATATCACAAAATCCCTTCCTATACTCTTATAAATCCTCATCACCCAGACAAGAGTTTAGCCATCGTGGGAGGACAGCTAGTGATAGAAAGCAGGTCAGAGACCAAATGGGATGGTCACAGCAATGTCTTCCCCACCCTCCTGAAATGCTTTAGGGCCAGTGTTCTGGGAAGCATCAGAATCTCCTACTCTGTTCTGGATAACACTACAGCTAAGGCCTTCATGAAAGATTAACAACTTTTATGGAAGGCAGTAATTTGAAAATCAGTCTTGGACACATCATCTTTCACTCTGCCAAAAAGAAGACTTCCCTCACTTCTCATGACCCCCTTCCACATTCTAACTACACTAATACAAGTCCTTTGAAACTGTGTGAGGTGAACTGACTTCCAGTCGGACTCCATTCTGCTTCTTTAAAATAAAGACTATTCTTAATCCCTAGATTGGCCTCCTTTCCTTGAGGACCCTGACAGGATTCGATCCCTAATCCTCTCATTTTCATTTCAGTTTAGTATGAGGGCACAAATGATTAGATTACATTGTTTGCATGCATTAGGAAGTCTAAGAAAAAAATTTATTTTTCAAAAATTTACATTATACAATGCACTTTAAAGAGGAGAAAATATATGTAATGGACTAGTGGGATGTGGTTCTACAAGTCATAGAAAACACAAGCTCACGAACTAAATAAAAAACAGAATCTCTTCTTTTATTGCAATTACAATCTGCTTCATTACTTTCTATGAGCCAAGATTTGTTTTATGTATTATCGCATATGTAACATGACAGCATTGTTGAAATCCCTGCCATACATTACTGAACCATCTCCATGTGCCTGTTTTTTTAATTTTCACAACATTGCAGAGGTACACACATTTTGGTTACATACTTGTTTTTGTACATTTTAGGACCAATTCACCCAGAATGTGTGCATTATACCAGTTAGATATGCGTCTACTCTACCTCTCCTCTTGCCTCCTACCTACATCATTTCTGTCAAGTTTTACTTCCATATGTGCATTTAAGTTTTGACTCAATACTCCCAATTTAGTATTGAGTATGTGTGATATTGTTTCATTTTTGTGTAATTCATTTAGAAGAATGGTATCTAGTTCCATCTGTGCTTTAACAAAAGATTCTAGATTGCCACTATTTTTTACGGTTGAGTACTACTCCACAGTGTACATATACCACATTTTACAAACTAATATATTGATGAGCATTTGGGTTGTTTCTACATCTTTGTGATTGTGAATTATGCTGCTACAAACATTTAAGTACAAGTGACTTTTTGATAAAATGCCCTTTGAAACAAAGCTGGGGTGAAAACGCCCTCTTGCTCATGTAAAATTTTCTGGTGAAACATCTTGAGAAATAACAAATGGAAGAAAATTGTTGTTCTCAGGTTTCTGACACTTTGGCTTAGTGAAAGGCAGTGAGTGACCTGGCAGAGTTGAGGGTAGCTGGGCACCTGTAAATCTCACCTACAGTGGGTCAGGAGAGACCTGGGCTGAAGGGAAACTTAAAATATCTTGAGGAAGAGAGGATCTGTTCTCTTAGACAAGCTGTCACATCACAGACTGGACTGTGATTCCACATCTCCTGGAGTTAGTGGGTATTGAGGACACAGAGCAAAGGAGTTCTTAGGGCAGAACCCCTCCCAAACCTCATTGCCACCATGAGATTCCTGCCCATTTGTGTACATGCACAGTAGGCAGTGACTTGGTCCCCTCCCTTCCTGGACAGTAGGCTACCCTCAGGAATTCCATGTCCAGAACAGTTGTTTCTCACCAGAACTTCACGCAGGTGTCTAGAGGACTAGATGTACTAGTTCCATCCCAGGACAAGGCTCCAACCCTCAGGAATCATGTCTACTGCACATTTCCTCCTAGAGTTCAATGTTAAATGATGAAAACACACAGAGTTGCCTAGAGGATTTCTGACAGATCCCCGCACCTGACCTTGAATTTGCAGGAGGAACCAGATTCCTCAACCAATCTAGGATTCTGGACCATTATACTCTCATCTGACTCAGTGGAGACAGAAAAGAGCCAGAGAACAGCCTTGCCTCAGGCAGTGTCTGTAGCACAGATCTGGCCTTCCACCAACTTTGCACTCTTCCCCACCCATGCAAATGGGTCCTTAATAACACCTCCCTCTTTGTGGATTTTCAACCCAAACCAAACCTGCTTTCACATGCACTGTCCTTAAGACCACTCTTCAGTTGCCTAAATTCAGGCCTACAGAATTTCAGATGCCCATGTGTTCTAGACAAACTCCCTGGACCTAACTATAGTAAACATAAATACAAAGTAGAAATAAGGGGCTTAATTTTCCAACTTGAAAATAAAGGAATGGATTTTTCTCCCTTCCCTTTTCTGAGATCATTTAATTTAGAAAATATTTAATTACAAGTTCTTTTTTGACTCTTTAAAATCTTTTAAATCCTTTTAAAACTTAAAAACGGCTTGTGTCATCAGAAATTTTTTTGTGAACCTGAAAACCATCTCTTAGAAATAAAACATCAAAGATATAGTGCCCTTTCTCAGTTTCCACATGAGGATGAACGTCTAACTTTAGTAAACACCAAGATTTGAGGCCCAAATATACTTCCTGTTATATAGACTTCATATACATATTTCTTATTGCAATAAAGCCAATTAGCAAACACAGATGATCATTATAATTAACAGATAAATCAGTATGATAAATTGTGATCTCAAGTCTTATTTGATAGGCAATTATTATTTATTTTGAAAACTTTTTGAAAATTTTGGATTTTCCTAGTTTTATAAACACATGATTTCACATGAATACATGAAATCTCTCAGTAGATTGCTTATGAGTCACATCACATTCTGGTTTAATTGAGAGGTAAAGGTTTTTTTTTCTGCTTTTCATCTTGTGGTTAGAATTTCTGTGTTGGGGAAT